>VZUI01097321.1:0-100753 GCA_013401135.1 Cettia cetti
CGTGGCCTCTGCCAGCCCTGCCCGAGCCGGGCGGCAGCGCCCGCGCTCTCCGCTCCGAGCCGGGCGAGCGCCGCCCGCCCGCCGCGGCGGTTTCCTGGGAGACCCGCTCCCCCCGCCCCCGGCTCTGCAGCCGGAGCCCGGGCCTTCCTTTGCCCTTCTCCCTTTCTTTAATTGCAGAGGGCAGGCAGCGCGGGCTCCGCTGTGCGCGCAGCCCCGCACAAAGCGAACCTGCGCGGACGGACCGCGAGCGCATCGCTCCAGCCCCGGCTGCGCAGCGCCGGGCCCTGCGCCTCCCGCACGGCCACAGCCGCGGAATAAACGTGCTATTTATAAAGCACACTTCTCCCTCGAAATCATAAGTACACATGAAAAGAGATACTGTCCTCTGCCTTTCGAGTTTTGTTTCTTTATTTCCCCAATCGCTTTTCAAGGAATCCATCTCCTTCCGGCTGAAATACTCCCTGAAAATCAGCATATCTAATTTATGATCTTCAACACTCAGAAAAGAAAGGAAAAAATGCCCAAACCCAATACTGTAAAGAGATTTAAGGATTAAAACTTTTACATGGTTAATTTCTACACGATGTGAAACCACCGAGAATTTGCATGTCTATCCTCTGTAAAACAAGCATAGGCCACAGAAATCTTTGGGAGCAGTTTTCAAAACAGAAAATAATAAGGTATAATTAACTAAGAACAACTATGAGAAATAATTACTTGCTCGAAAAATAATAACATATTTAGCATTAATATTAGAGTGAAATGCATGCAAAGGGTTATAACGTATCACTCCCTTGTATACACAATTGCATTAAAAAAAAACCATAAAACACCACTTCCAAAATTTTCCAAGAAGAATGTGGAGGAAAAAAACCCATGTAAGTGCACTGTTAGATATGCTCAAATGTTACATTGTTTTTTTAACCAAACACAAACACTACAGATCTCCTACTGAGAAAGAATTAGTCTTGAATACATAGCAGACTAATAGATTGTTGTTACTAAATATTTTATGATATTGGTAAATGATCCATCTAGCATAAATTTAATTTTACTTGCTATCCCATTTTTCATGCACAATTGAAGTCTGAATTGCATAGGAATAATGGTAAAAACATTTTTACAATGAATTTGATCGCAAAATTTACACAATTTATTCAGCTTGGTATCACACTGATGTGCATCCTTCCAATCCCACCTTACAAAATGAAAGAAACCTGGCTTTATTAACAATAAAGAAATAGAAAAAACCCCAAAAACACTGAAGTGTGTGAAGAATCTATAAAGCAACTGACCTGTTCAAATTGTTGTTTTTCCAATCCATGCACTGTTTTTATTAATTAGGACCCAAACCAGATTGATCGTCATTTTATAACGTTTGACATATTCACTGTCTTCCTACTTCCAGCAGAATCTTCTTAAATTTCCCAGCACTGTGTTTTATTGCTGGTACCATATGCTTTATTGTTCAGCCACAAGAGCTTCACTCTGCACAAAGACTCATTACCTACTGCTTGCTGAGCAGCTTCGGGCTCACTGAGCCTGCCTGTGTGATCACATGGGAGTTTTGTCTGAGAAAGCCAGGCATGCCACTGATTTCACCAGCTACGGATATTTTTATCAGCTGAGGTCTACTATGAGGAAGGAATAACAAATTCTAAGGCTTCTTTAGCTCATTAAGACAGCAGTTGTTATGGAAATCCCCTCAACTTTTTTTTTTTTAAATTATTTTCATCATTCCCACTGTAACCTTGCTCCAAAAAGAAATTAAAGAGATTTGTTAAAAGTAATTTTTTCTTGTGGGGAGTGGCACAAGCCATGCATTGTCTGCATCGCTCTGCACACAGTACACACTGAAATTAATATTCCAAAGAGGTAATATTTTGCCAACACTTAATCTGCCAGTGTTTATACTTTATGTGGAAGACGAGCTTCCAGATGAAAAATTGTACCTAAAAAACAGCCCCTTAATTTAAATTTGTCTCATCAGTCAAGGGCATTATCCTGTAATCTTTGGTCATAAAATGAGTTTTGCTGGCTTCAGTGAGACTACTCAGGTGAATAAGAATTGGCCCTTTGAGCAAGGATTACTCTCAAATCCAAATGACAAATTATGTAATACAATGAAGTCTAATCTCTTCTTGGTAATAGTTGGTGATGCTCTGGGGTTTGTTTTCATGTGTGTGTGCATGCGCGTTTGGTTGGTTGGCTTCAGTTTTCTTGTTTATTTTGAACAAAAAATTATAAATTTAAATAACATTTTATAATGGTTAAAAACTTAATATTTACCTGAGTATTTCATATTAGAAAAAGTGAATATCTAAATTCAAATTGAAAAAGCCCTTACAGAAAATGGTAAATATTATTTTTTTCACTGATCTATTATCAGTATCAGGGTTCCATGCTAGAATATTTGGAGTTAGCTTAATTCCTACTGCAGAGTGAATTCTCTGAATATTCTAATTTAAAGCTAGCTTTCTACAAACAGCTAGCGATGATAAATGAACAGCTCTCCTCCACCCTGAAAACTCATACCGAACACACAATTATCCATAGTATTAACATTGCAAAGATGCAGCTATTCTACAAAACAGTCAATTATCGCTAGAATAATTCAGAGCATTTTGATAACATGAGATAGCAAAAGAAACTGTTTTCTCATTAACATTCCACAAATGAAATACCTCCTTATTCTATTTAAGATCTCTCCCGTTAGAATAAATGACAGCTTGTAGCTCATGGCTGGCATTATTCTGGTCCTATCAAAGTCAGTGGAAGTTTTGCTGCATTATTTGCATGGAAGAAGGGACAAGCATGACTAACAGATTCATTCGCCTTACCGTGTCATCATGCAAATCAATGACAAAACTCATTTCTTTGTTGTTCTTGGCATCTTGCTCAGTTTGTATTAATAAGGTTTTGTAACAGTTGATATGCAGTCTCTGTGATTACACTGAATTATACAAGATGGTTAGTAAAGGATTCAGAATTACCCACAACTAAACCCAGTAATGACTATCTTCTACGCTCTCACATTCATTTCGGTTTTTAAAAAATGCCATTATCAAGAATGAGTGTATTTTGAAGTGCCACCATTTTCATCTACCCAAAGACACGGACTGAGCAGATGTTTTGTGCATGAGAACCTTCCATGTCTCTTAGGCAGGAAACACTACTGTGTGTACATTAATGAGAAGAAATGAAAGCAGACTAGAAGAATTGCTAACGAACAGCTGGTTTAGCTACAGCTATGCATATTTTTTTCCCCTGGCGATACCACTGATGATGTCACAATGCTCATGTAGGAAGACATAAACAAAAGGCAGGCATTTTTGCTGCAGTAGCACTAGGGGAAAAAAGAAAACCCAAACGTTTGACAGATGGAAAGAAGAAAAATTGGTCAGGAAAAGAGTACTACTGTCGCATTTTTCTCTGTGTTGTTATGTACTCTATGGAACAGTCCTCAAATCCTGAAAGGTGGTTAGAGGAAAACATGTTCAAGGACATGATACAGTTAAACCAGTTAGCAGCAAAGAGTTGTTTCTGCAGGAAGACAATAGCAGCAAGCAGTCTCCATGCTTAGAGGCACCCTCAGTTAATCACTTCTTCAAGGCTGGTGGGGGGAGGGAGGGAAGCTTCAATCCTCCATAGTGGAATTTTGAATTTCCTAAATATAACCTGACATTTTTAGGTAGCTAAATTATATTCCATCCCATCCTATCCTCTCTTCTCACAGGTTATTAAATAGAAGGAAGTCTGTCAGAGCCACACTGCTGAATTTCTGCCCAAACATACTATTGAGGAAGGGCATTTTTGACACCACAAAAGGAATTATAGATCACCCAAGAGATTCACAGGAGCCAAAACCTAGGCCTCCCTTGTCACTCCACAATGTTCAAATGAGACAATACTTCCTGATACCCCTCCTGTAACAGCCAGGATTTCTTCAAAAGAATCCAAATTCACATCTCATTGAAACAACAGCAGGAGAATGCAAATCCTTAGCAGTCTCTTCCATCCAGGGTCTCCCATGGGAGTTGAGGTAAGCAAGGGCTCTCTTTTCTCAAATAAAAGGTCTTTGTGAATCTAAATGGAAACAGAATCAAGAACCTGCTGACCATCTGTAAATAAGGGTAAATGGTCAGATCCCACATCTACGTTGTAAGAAAAACAATTACTAAGAACATTCTTATGCCTTCCCATTTCATAGAAGCTACAGCAAAAGTGAACTGGCTAAAGATATTTGGACTCTGAGTAATCACCAACATTAATAAGTAATATTTTTATAAATCCTGGTTTATTCTACTCTATATGCATTTAGACTTGAGTACTTTTATAAAGGTTACATGCACTGAAATTCATATCTTGGACAGAATTTAAAACCAAACAAAAAAACCCAAACAAAAATGCAAAGACCCACAATAACCCAAAGACCCACAATAACTCCAAACCATCCATATATCATAGATCAGATTAAGCCCATGATTTGAACTTCAAATCTTGTCCACCTAATACAACTACATTATTTTGTTGGTTATTGAACTCAATCTGCTGTTTAGTATCCTGCATCACAGTTGGATGAACTACATAAGAATCAACAGTTATGGGAAGAGCACTGTTAAAAATCATGAAAGAAAAAAGGGACAACTATTATAAAGGTTGGAATCCTGTACCTTGCAATAAAATCCAAGACATCTGGTTTCTTCAAGTATACCAGAAATGTAAAAACTTCCATAGCAGTTAAGTGAACAGAGGGTTTTGCTGAAACTTTTACACTCTTCTAGTGACAAAAAGGATTTGGAGTCCAGGATTTATAAAATGTATTCAGTCAACCATGTATGCTTTACTCCAGCTCTTACAAACAGCATGGTTCATATGCCATGGTTTGCAATTTATGAGCTGCAGCAGCAGTAGCAGCTCTAAATGCCTCAGCACTGGCTTTCAGGCTTGGAAATAGATGATTTGTGGTTGCTTCTTTGGTAAAATCTATAAACCTTGCCCATGCAAACCCCTCTAAATTGAATTCGGGATGAGGCATAGCTGCAAACTTCCCATGGAACTGTGCCATTACAGAAATTCTACACAGTTAAAAATGCTCACCTAATAGAAAATAGAGTAATATTAATTAATCTAAAGTTACAATCAGTAACACTGGGGGAGGATAATCTTAAGTATAAATTCTACATATTTCTTTCTAGACCAAATATAATTTCATCAAATAAATGTCCTCACCCTGGCCCCAAATGTCTAGCTTTCTCTAGATCAGCCACAGCTAAACGATCTTCAAGCAGTATCACAATGACTATTCAGTTCCAAATACTGGGGCTTGATAGATTTCCATAGGCTGACATGACAGGAGGAATGACATTCTTTGGGTTCCTGAACTGCATAAGCATGAAAATATTACTCATTCATAAATGACATTCTCAACAAAGAAGTACAAATATGTTTTAAAATAAAAGTCTAGCCAGTGAAATGAATGGAAATAGACAAAACCTATTTGAAAGGTGATATCCTCAGGTCAACAAACAGATGGAGAAAGTAGCTTATAAGTGAGGGGCAGGCCTGTGAGCACCTGTTCTGATTTCTGGCACTTTAGCAAACCCACCATCACAGTGACTCCTGGCCTGTCAGTGTAAGGCTGCCAGTGCTGTCCTTGACTCCTACTTCCAGCACCCTTACCCTGCCATGACAATTTGAAGGACACCATCCACAGTTTGCTTTTTTCTGGCTCTTAATATCTGCTTGATCAGAGGCAACTTTTTCAATCATGGGGTAAAAAACTGGCAGAGAGTAAGAATGAATTCTCTTTACACATACTGTGAGATATATCACAGCATATCCCTTCCCAATGACTGTTAGCACAAGTCTTGAAAACAACCTCATTTATACTACATCTTACATAAACTACATTTTTCCAAGATAAAATGAACTTCCAGGCTGATATCCCAGAGGAAAGCACACTTCCTATCAGAAAACAGCACTGAAAAATATTATGCTTTAGAAGAGCTACTGCACACAAACAAAAATATTCATCTGCAGTAAACATACAGAATTTCTTTTTCCTTTCACAACTTTCTCAAAACTGAGAGTTAACCAAAATCAAATACTAACTTTGGCAGGCAAACTAGTGTACTGAGAGGTGTATAGCCAAGTAGCAAAAGGATCTCTTGACTATTGCTTTAGATAATGTGAATAATCAAGGCAAATAATTAATAATGTAATGCTTGCTACAGCCATCATTCAAAATGCCAGAAGAGCACGGATTCTCAAAGTAAGTTCTATTTGAAAGAGCAAAATGGTCATTCTCATAAAAAAAAATAAAAAAAAAAATAAATAAAGACTTAGAAGGCAAATACTTTAAGAGAAATTGTCTGTGCTGTCTGGTATGGCTTCATAAGCCAGCTTTTCTCCATCCAGTTTCCATGACAGCTGAGACATTCCAACATGACCCACGCTGAAGAGTAATTCAGAACTACACAGAGCTATGTTTGGTGTGGTTAGAAATTGTAAGACATAAACAGAAGAAACAAAGGTGCCTTTTGACTTATAATTAACTGAAATACTTCTTACTCCATCCCTTTTCCTTGCTTGGTCACTAATAACACCTTTTCTCGTAGTATAATTTTCCAACTTAAAGGTTTCAAATTAAATAAAATTAGGAGATATTTGAAGCAAGCATGATAGCTACTGTTTTCTCTCTCCAACTATTTATTTTTCTGGTTCCCTTGTATGTACCATATTAAACCAAAAAGAAGTTTACTGAGTCAATGCAGTTGGAACAGAAAAAAAAGTCCAGATGGAAGCAGACCGCCTTTCCTTACTGGGCTTGTCATCAACAGACCTTCCTAAAGCACCACTGTTGCTAAACCAGCAACATTATCTCATTCCTTGTTTTCTCAACTTCCACAGTAAAGCTGACATGCTCTTTAGTTTTCATCTTCCACACAAAGATTTTTTTTTAATTTAATCTTCAAATTTGTTCCCATCTACCATAAAAACAAGTATTTTGAGCAGAGACAGATGTGAAAATATACCAGACACACAGACATATCTAAGCAGTAATGTATATAGGTTTTTATATTTTACAGCTGTTAGCTTACGAAGCATTCCAACTTAAAGCACAAGAAATTTACAACATATTACTTAGAATAAAATACATAATGTTACATAGTGGACTTTCAATCTAATAGACAAGAAGATATCTAAATTCTAAATTAAAAGGTGCCAGCCTAGAATTGCTGAACATCAGGTTAGGATCTCATTCCACAGGAAGTGAATGTGCTACAACAGTCCTTCCCACCTTTGTTCATCCCACATACAACACAATCATTTAAAGCTTGAAAAACCATGGAATTCTAGGTTGTAAGGTAGATAGATTTTCACTGTTTCAAACAACCTTTAAAGAATAGAAACTGATTCTTCTTTAATAATTCTGTCCAATTTCATTTAGCCAGCATTGATTTCTTGTGTATCCAAGAGAGCTTGAAAATAATTTTTGTTTACTTTGTTTGTCTACCAACATCAGTGATAACATCAGCACAGCAATGGGAATTTTACTGCTTATGCTGAGTTTTCTCTACCAGCACAACACAATTCCTTCCCAGACCCATCACCCCCCAAATGTTCCATGGCAGCAGCCTACATTAATAAAGTAAAAGTCTTTTTGCAGGTAATTTCCCTTCTCCTACCTTAAAAACAGAATAATGATTTCACTTGCCCTAACATCAGTGTTAAAGAAATTAAATGAAAAATCTTTTCATATATTTTAGCATCCAAAATAATTTTCCTAGCATATATGCAATTTCCATCAAATTAAAAGCTGAACTGCTCTACTTTTACAGCAAACTTTTTGGTATGTCATTGTAACATTCTAAGGTTTCAGAAAGTACATGAGCCAGCAGTGTGCACTCACAGCCCAGAAATCCAAGTGCACCAAAAGAGGAGTGGCCAGCACATCAAAGGAGCTGATTTTGCCCCTCTACTGTCAGAAGAGTCCATCTGTGGAACTGAGGCCAGCTCTGGGGTCCTCAGCACAATAAAGACACTGACCTGTTAGAGCAGGTCCTGAGGAGAGCCACAAAGATCATCAGAGGGCTGGAGAACATCTCCTGTGAGGACAGGCTGAGAGAGTTGGGGCTGTTCAGCCTGGAGAAGAGATGACTTCAGGAAGATCTCATTGTGGCCTCCAGTACTTAAAAGGGGCTTAGGAAAAAGAGGAAAGGTCATTTTTTTTCATGGGCAGATAGTGATAGGGCAAGGGGGAACTGTTTTAAACCAGAACAGGGAAGATTCAGATTACACATTAGGAAGAAGTTCTTTAGTCAGAGGGTAGTGAGGCACTGAACAGGCTGCCGAGAGAAGTTGTGGATGTCCCCTCTTTGGAGGTCAGGTTGGATAGGGCTTTGAGCAATCTGTTCTAAGTGGGTAACGTCCCTGTCCATGGCAGAAGGCTTTGAATTAAATGACCTATAGGGTCCCTTCCAACCTAAGTCTATGATTCTATTCTATGAAAGCAAGGCAGTCCAATTCAGAAATATGTTTTCTAAGGAACACCTACTGTAATTTCTTTCATATAAGAAGATGAATAGCAGTGTTTAAATAACTACACGCATATTAGCAAATCAGTGGACAGTTCCAGGATGCTCTGGTATAACTTCAGAGATCAAAAAGAACTGATTTATAATTTGATTACACTATTTTCAGCTGGTGTTCAAAGTTCAAAACAGTGTGGTTTTGGTCTTACTTTCCAAGTGCATAAAGGGTTAACTGTAGTAGCTACATGCCCTGAGACTGTGAAGGATCAACATTTCTGCAACATGATCAAGTTTAGAAGTTCTTTTGTAGAAGTAGTTATCGCGTGACTGTTTTATCTAAGATTTCTACCTAAAAGGGATGAGAACTAAATAAAGGCTTTAATTAGAGCATTTTTATAGCTCAAATATCTTTTGAGATTTCAGCATTTCAGAAACCATCATGATTTTTTTAAATTAAACTGCTTGAAACCTACCAGCTGCAGAACTTAATGTTTCAGTTATATTTTTTGTTCACAATATTAAGTAGACACACTTATCACTCTGACAGCAGTACAATAGCCAAGGGCTGAGGAAGTCAGACTACAGTCCCTAAAGACTGCAGTCTCTTATGTTGGTGCACTTGCAGAGGAAGATTTTTTTTCCCTTTTAAAATAATTCTTCTACATATTTTCCAGAGAACATCTTAAAAAAATTAATTAGACTTTCAAGCAGGATTACATTCAAATACTTTGCATTAGGATCACCAATTTATGGGACAGACAAAACCATAGGGACTGCAATATCACCTGATACAAAGTTGCATCATTTGACAGTTTCCTGTGTTGCAGAAAAGAAGCAATTACCAGCACAGTCTGGTTTTCGGCATCCCTGCAATGATTATGACTTCTCAAAGAGATCAATTCTTTTGGCCTCACATCTTTAGGAACTGAGGATAATACCATTTCCATCATAATATTTTCCCTTTTAGGAACATGAGGACCATGTTTCTTTCTGCCATATTAAGTTGAGATAATACTAGGCTTGTCAGATATTTAGAAATGGCATAGTCAGTGTGTCTGTTTTGACCTTTTAGGTCACAGCAAAGGTGCAAGCTGACAGCACCAGCTGTCATTTGCTGTTAACAGACTTTTACCACATCAAGAGCTCCAAACTCATAGGGGAACTCACCAGTTTTGTGACTGAAGAGCAGATCCTTGAGAGTCAAGATCCTTGCCTCTCTCTTTCCATCTTCTGGGGTGGGCAGATTTCAGTGACACTAGCACTGTTTTAGCTGCTGGCCTGGAACTTCTCTCCTGCCCTATGTCCACTTACACAGGCTCTAGGATACAGGATTGCAAATGCAGACTTCAGCCGTTTAATATTTCAAAAATGCAAAGATTTGCCTGTGCCAAATGTTCTACTTTTTCAGAGCAAAAGACATTCTCACTGCCCTGGATGTCGTGTATTGAGAGACAGGAGTGGCCCATTAACATTCAGAAAACATATTCTGTGTCATTTACAATGGCAATGAGTTCATAACTGTGCAGCGTGTATCCTGCAGTTTTTCTTATTATCTCCAACACTGTGAGAATTCCTGAAAAGCTGTCACATTTACCTTGCTACATACTCACAACAGCAAATTGGTACATGCTCTGTGCTGATCTTCCTATTCTTTTCTGTAGTTGCAAAATTGCAAACAACTCAAAAATTGCTTTATGATCATAATCACACAGGAACAGACACAGATCAGCAGCTGCCAGCCTTGTCATGACATTCAGCGTGTCAAGCAATGACATAGGCGCTTTGTAGAGAACAGCAGTATCTTGAAGTAGACAAACTGAGATGAGTAGGAAAACCAAACCCTTTGAGGACATGAGAAAGGGGTCAGAGACACAAAAGCCTGCCTACTTTTCTAGCTGTAGAAGCTAATCTAATTAAAAAATGCTAATTTCCCCACAAACCTTGCTTGATGCCTTAAATTAGTATACCACAATAATGACAGCATTTACAGCCTTAAAAGCTATATATAACCTGATATATAATCTTAGGAAGCTAAGTATCTTAAATGTCAAGCAGGAAGCAACGATGGATTCAAAGACATAGCACTGCGGAGAAAACAAAGAGCTACCACTTGTCATCTTGTAACAGTTATTTTTGCACGACAACTGACAATTTTATACACATACTGACAAAGGCAAGTTTTAAAAGAGATTTAAAAAAAAATTAAATACATTCACAGGAACCTCTCCAAAACATTTGAAACAGCAGGGGATTTAAAATTTTAAAAGTTAGCAATATTAGTGAATGCTGACTGGTAAGTGGACAAGAAAAGACCAAAAACTTGCCTGTTTCAAGAGACAGAGACAAAGAAAGCACATTTATGACAGCAGAAAGTGAGGCTAATGGGGATACAAGTAGATGAATCAGCAGGTCAAAGTAACAGCACTTTAAAAGCAATATTGAAATATACAAGACAACACAGCAAGAATGCAATTTTAAGGCCAGGATTTTGTGATACTGAGATGGAGATTGCTAAAAAGTTTGCATATGATTTTTCTTTTGCTTCATAGCTGAGTGCAGTCAACTGCCTTGACGGAGAGACAAACTGCTTACTGGAAAACAATCTTACAGCAAAAATCTGAGAAGGATACATATGTTGTTAGCATAGACATTATACAGAGGCTTTTCTTTTCTTTTAAATTAACCAGATAAAGTATAGATAGGAATGAAAAGGCCACTAAAAATATAACTTTCTGTAAAGTTGTAAGATATGGAAGGAACAAAGTGACTTATCAAAAATAAACTGAGTAGCAATTAGAAGAATAAAAGAACCAAGAGTGGAAAAAAGCACAGGCAAGCCAACATTTCAGAAGATGAAATATAGTAAATTCTTGAAGATGAACTGTGAAAGATGAGGCCAAAATGTTTATTTTGAGATCTAAGAAATATATTTTTATCTAATGTATGTGTGCTGAAAATAAGGCACATGGGTCCTAAAGTAAATGAATGACAGAGAAAAATTAATTGAATGAGAATACCAGAAATACCATACTGTGGCATTGATGGGAAATTTACGCTAGGAACATAACTCTATCCATTAAAAAAGAAAAAGCAATAAAAAGGAATTCCCTTGCATCCTAACCCTCCAGCAAGCGCAGTGGCAAAATTCACAAAGTGCAAAGTGCACTGAGCAAGAAGTGCAAGATTTGAAAGGTTTAATTTTGCTGTAAAAAACCCAGAGAATTTGGTGAAAATATACCAGTGACCTCAAACTACTATCAATGTGTTGGGAAATGCCAAAACCCAAACACTAGACAAGCTGACAGCTGAGTCAAATACAGCCTGAACCAGAAATGAAAATTCCTGCCTGTCTGCACATCCAGTGTTTTGTTCCATGCATACAAATAAGGTGAATCTGTCAGTGATATCCAACACTATGGTCTCTATCCAACACCCAGGCATGAGCCAAAGTCAAATCTTCAGAAAACAAACCCAAATGTTAAGATGCACACATAATAAATGTCAAATAAAATATAGAGGAATTTTTTACTAGACAATGGGTAATCAATGAGGACTCTCAAGCCATAGCCAGACTGTATACAATTTAGCAGTAGGATCAAAAAAATGGTAATAAATAGGATGCCAAGCACTTATTAAATGTTACACTACTTTTATTTTCAGTATGCAGGTGCTATTAATACTTTAATGGTTGCATTTCAAAACTTCTTCAAAAGAAGAACCTACTAAACTGCTAGCATTGGACTAGCAGATATGTGAAGTCAATTTGCATGATCAGTTTGCATGATTCTGAAATCCATTTGTAGTAAGGACTTCTGTGGGACTTTGAGCAGTTTAACTACTCCATACCTAGCATCTCCATTTGAAAAAAAAAATATTAAATTTTTTTAAAAAATCAAATATCTTATTGTTACCTATCCGCCAACTGTGCTTTTTTTAGTGGTTAGTATAAGGTTTGCTTCAAGACCACCAGTTAGAGAGAACCTGTTCCATTGAAAAGTCAAAACAATCACAGGAACAAAATACTTTGCACTTGCAGCAATAATAGGTGGTGGGGGAAGGAAAACTTTAATGTCAGGTCTGAAAATTTAAGTCTAATATGAACTTCAGGATACTATTTCTAAGTTAGGTCAGTAAGTGGATGGGAAAGTACTGTTTCTTCTGATAGAGGGTGATATCCCGAAACTTGTATTTAAAAGACAAAATAAATTCTCCAGATGGGAAAAATTTAAAGCATCTAGCAGTATTTTAGTACACATGAAGCGGTTAAAAGCCATTTATTTCTCCTCTCAAAGATAATCCCTACTAATTGCTCTAGTTGTGGAAATACATTTTGTGGGAAAGGATAATGAAGCCTACTTGTCAAATTGCTCATGTCATTATTTCACTGCAGAATGCAAATACTATAGCCAGACCCATTCATAGCATGCTGAATATCAGCCTACAGAAAAGGACCCTTGCATAAGCCACTCTGACCCTTCTTGCTAGTTTCTTCTGACCTTTCTGACCTCATTAGACTGGTATAAAGAAAATAAAGGAGCTGTTGGGTACTCTTGATGGATTAGAAATAACAAGAATGTGTCTAGGACTTACTTAAGTACTAAACCAGACCACTGAATTATAATGCTTTTCAAACAATCAAAAGGATAATAGGAATAGTAAGGAAGAAATTGAGGTAGAAAGAAATAGATTCTTATAATATTGTGAATAGTACACTTTTTGGAAATTGCTCATCAGCATCCTTTACTTTTTCTGCTGTCATTTTAGATTGTTGATTTTTTTAAGGCCCCATTTAAGTGAGAGAGAACAAATATTAGACACCAATGGTCCCAGCACAATTATTTTGATTAACCATGAATCCAACTTAAGCACCTTGCTGAAAGAGGGCTTTAATCTCCTCTGGTCAGATTTATTTAATGAATTCTTCAAATTCCCAAAGGAAGGAAACTCTAGAGGATAGAATGCATGTCTCAGAATTCCCTGTGTCACATTTCAAACACTATACCATACTACCAACAAAATCTGTGTCTTACCAGACAAAGGGGTAGAGATACTATCAAAGTGCTTATTCTTCACATAATACATACCTTCTCCAGTGGAATTACTTTGGGGTTTTAAACTGTCTCCCAGCCCTGAAATGGGCAAGTCATGCATTTTTATAGCTTACATCATAACAAATAGAAAAACTACAAATTCATTTTGCTCTCTGGATAGTGGATTTTTTCATCCTCAGTAAATATTTATTATTTTTAGCTAATACTGGCACCTGAGCAAAACTCTCTGAAAGGAAACCACAGGCCACAACTTATAACACAAACCCCAAGTATACAACATAAATTTTACAGCCATTGCAACATGGGACATGTCTTTTTATCTTTTTATTTTGTATTTCTAATTTCTAGGGAAAAATGTGATATGAGGGAATTTATAGTCACAGAAATCTTCCAAGTTCACATATATTGCAATTTCTAATTAAAAGCTCTTGAATTTAACCACTGGAAAGTATTTATGGGAAGAGAAGAATTTTTTCTTTACATGCTTAACTACTAAAAGAAGACACTAGCAGATAGGCCGACCTCAGCCAAAGGGTTCAGGATTTATTATGCTATGCATTAAAATGCAGGCACCATCACATAAAATTAAATTAGGTCCTTTTTAAAAATAAGACTATGCCATCATTTGTTCCTGAAATATCCTCTGTTCAGCTGTCCTGCAGTTTTATGGATTCTGACATGGGAAAACTGTTGCATTTGTGATAGTGGTGATTGTCCACTTCAGAAATTTATAGCCTTTGGTAAATCTCTCTATGTCTCACATCACTCCTGTGCCAAGTGCACAATCCAGCCCCAAGCCAGCACCACTGGAGAAGCTGCAAACAGTGCATTTGTGCAGGAACGCTCATTGGGCTTCATCCCCACAAGCTAAAATGTCTTAGAGCAGTCACTGAATCCAGATACTGTCATACTGTACACAGAGCTAAGTTAGATGACACAGTGGTTAAAAAACAACTTAATCAGGTTGCTAGCACAGATTTCACGGTTGCTGTATCTGGGCAGCTGTTCTAGCACAATTGGATTAGTGATTTATGCTGGCTCTCCACTCTCCCCATTTTAAGACAATGGATTGAGATTTGAGCATGTAAATTTTTCATCCTCATCACCCTTCAGACCTTGTGAATGCAGAGTCATTTCAAGACTCGTAGAAGGGTTTTAGTTGTTTTTTTTTTGTTTTTTTTTTTTTTGGGGGGGGGGTCGGTGCCGCGTCCCCCCCGCGGAACAAAGCGCGGACAAAGGATGCAGTGCGGGGGGCGGGCGGCAGGGGGCAGCAGGGGCCGCGCCGACATCCCGCCTTCATCCTCCTCCTCCTCCTCCTCCCTCTCCTCCTCCTCCTCCTCCTCCTCCTCCCCGCGGCGCCGCAGCGCCCGCCCGGCCCCGGCCGCGTCCCCGCCCCGCCCCGGAGGCGGTCCCGGCCTGCCGGGATAGAAAAAGGCGGCGCGGCGGCTGCCGGCACATCGTGAGCGGAGCCGGCCACAGCAGAAGCGCGGATTGTAGCACCACTCCTTTCCCGGCTGCTTCGCGTGGAGATTCTCCTGCCTTTTTTTTCCTTGCTATTTTCTATTTCCCCGATTTAAAAGGGAGGATAATTTTTAATTTTTTTTTAAAAAAAAATATTTATATTTTTTTTCATCGCGCTTTGCATCGCGGCGGGGCTCGCCTTCGCTCCCTCCCGGCGCGCAGCGGCTGCGCTGGGGCCGTTCCTGCCCGGCTTTGTGCCCTGCAGACCCGGCCCTCCTCCTCCTCCTCCTCCTCCCCCTCCTGCCGTAAAACCTTCACGAGGCTCGGAGCAGCATCCGAAAGCGCCGCAGCCGCTCGCTCAAACCACCGACTGCAACAAAACCCCTTTTTGTTTTATTTTTATCATATATTCCCCCCCACCTCCTTCCCCTTCCCCTTTTTTATTTCTCCTCCTCCCTCCCGCAAACGCATCAAGGTGGACGCGGAGCGCAAAAAGACCTTTGTTTTAAAAATGCCCATGGAGCTGACGCAAAGCCGCATCCAGAAGATTTGGCTTCCGAATGACAACCGCCCGGCGCTGCCCCGCCGATGTGAGTACGGGCACGGCAGCATCCCGGAGGGATGGGATGGGTGGGAAGCTCTCCCCTCTCTCCGCGCACCGCGGCGGGGCTCCTTGCAGCATCCCTGCAGCATCCCTTCTCCTCGCCGTGCCCCAGCATCCCCGCATCCCTCCCGCTGCCATCCCGTGACTCACTGGCAGCGGGAGGAAGGTGCAGCCGTCACATGGCCCCGGCCGAGCGCAGGATGCGGGGAGGTGCCGGGACACGCGTGGCCCCATTTCCACTTCCAGCCCTGGGATTAAAAGGAAAGGCAGCAGGATGTTCACCTCGCACCCGGGACGCCAGCTCAGCTGGGATTTTCACGGTGTTCAACGGCTCGTCCGGGGATTTATTAATGACAGAATCATGAATGGTTCGGGTTGGAAGGGACCGTAGAGATAATCTCGTTCCACAGCCCTCCTGCCATGTGACAGGGCACCTTCCACTGGACCAGGCTGCTCTAAAGCCCGTCCAATTAACGTGTTAATTTTTTTTTTTTTGGAGGTGTGGGAGGATAAGGACAATGGATTTATGGGGGAGAAAAAACCCAACCAAACGCCAGCCATGTGCACTTTACCATTTAACCTTGTGGGGATGAGATAGGAGGCAGGTGGAGGGGAAAGCAGAAACTAGTGCTGAAATTTCTACAGCGTTTTCCCCTTATCTCTGAAGCTCGGAATAGAAGAATGTTTGGGTCATCCCGGCGTTACTATAAACCAAAACTTGAATCGTGATCCAATCCGAGAGCTCAGAAATCAGTCACTCACTAGCTACACTGACACCCTGCCAGCTGTGCGACTCCTGACTCTACGCGAGCGTCGCAGGAATGTGGGGAGCCGGGATGGAGGGGGTGGCACTCGCAGCCTGGCCAGGGATGGAAGCGGCTTGGGTGAATCAGTCTTTCCGATGCTTGCCTTCATCAGGCGTTTAAAGTCGCTTCCGATGTTTATTTACCTTGGCTGGAACTCTTCCCCTTCTAAATAATGATAATAATTTTTTTTTAAAAAATAGATATCCTATGAACTTGCCAGATGCTGTTGCCCGTGGCTGTGGGTCAGGCACCCTGGAGCAGATGTTGGGATGCTCAGCCTGTGCCTGGCAAGGGCAGCTCTGCAGCGGGAGCTGCCGAGGAAATGGATTTCAGCAACAGGCTGCACATCTGGGTAGCCAAGGGGCTTTGCTTGGAGTGGGGTAAAACGTCTCCTGGCTTAATGCTTTCCACGTGTGTCTCTGCGGCTGGATTTTCCTCTGGGACTGGCACCTCTGAAAGAAATCCCTTGTGCATGCCGTGGGTTTTTTGCCACCCCATTCAGCTGGTTTCTCAGAGAGAGCTCCCTCTTGGTAGCGGAAAAACCTCACATATTTACTATATTAAGGCACCGAGGGGCTTATTAATAACATAGTGTGGCTTCTAATTATTTTTTCTCGGGGTGGGAACAAGCCACGCTCTTCGCCGTGCAATGTGAGAGGAGGGGTTTTAGGCTTTTTTTTAGCTTGCTGTTTTGTGACTCAGGGTATTTTAAACGCGAGGTGCTATTAAATTCCTCAGCAGCGACAAAGAGCGAGGGCTCCGAAGCTGGGTGGGAAGCGAGGAATAACGGAGACCACGTCCGGCGTGATGCCGGGAGGGAGCGGGCGCATCCCTGCGAGCATCCTCAGGCAGGACGCTCCCGGGGTGTGAAATAATGACAACGATTGTGTGACGGCTCGTCCAGGGGAGGCTGCGGTGGTTCCTTCAGCTGCCCTTTTGACGGCGATCCATTAAATTGCTGTCACGCCGCACGTCTCGCACGTAGGGGCTGGGAAAGTCGAGCCGTCGAAGGCGCTGGCTGGGCAGAGCCGGGCCAGGGGAGGGGGATGCTCCGGGAGGGAAGGGGCTGCCGCCGCCTCTCTCCATCCCCTCGCTGCTTTTGCCCGTCCCTCCGGCTCGGTGGGTGTGGGAACACACGCCGGGGATGTGCGCGTTCATCCCCGGCTCGCAGGGGTCGGGGGACAGCGCTTCCACGTGTGAGTGCGGAATGAGGCATCAGGAGAGGTGGTGGAATTGCAGCGGGGGAAAAAAAAAAATAGCTGGAAAAAGGGGAATAGGATTAACAGAACGTGCGGTCTGGGCTTCTGGGAGGTTTTGGGGAATGAGGAGACAGTAAAAACGCCTGAAGTGGGGAGGTGCCTGTTTTATCCGACTTTTTATAGAAGCAAGTTTCCTTCCTTCCCTTTTGTGCTGGTTCTTTATTATTTTTTTTCCCCCCGTTCTTCTCCTTCTCTTCCTTTTACCCACTGGTGAAACTGACTTTTCTTGCAAATAGCAAAAGTGATGAGCTCCTTCTAAACAGCCTCTGACTGAGCCTGAAACTCATCGCTGCCCTTGACTTACCTGGCTAGATGTCGATAAGGAGTAATGAATATGGATTGAAATCCCTGATAGCTTCCCAGCAGTGGTGAAAAGGAATGATGAATGAGGCCTTTGTGAAAGACCAGGAGCAAAACACTGGCTTCTGTTTCATCCCTGATGCAAAGTTTCCCGGAGACTTCTGGTTTGGGCTCAGATTCCTGATGAAAAGTTGCTCATTTGATGCCATGGTGTTTTGGGAGATGCTTCCAGGTTCTGCTCCGTTGTCCAAGGGCAGCAAAAACTGGGGGGAGATTCCTGAATTAGGGGTGTCTTAACTCTTGGAGCACCCTTTGGAGGTGACACGTGTCACCTGGAGCCACAGGGACATGAACAGTACCCAGCATTGTCCCTTTACTCTTGGAGTGATATTTAATGGCCTTAAATCCTCTTGGCTCAGCTTTTTGAGATCCTTTGTCCACTGGCAGGTAAGGAAAGGAAGAGTTTCCTTATTCAGGTGTTATTCCTTCCTCCTCCCTTTATCTAATAAGTGGGTGGGTTTGTGTAAAACAGACTTGGACTCATAGCTTGGATGAGGATGTGAGATTGTTAGAGGGGAAAAGTGTTTTTCTGGGTATGTTGCACAGCTCCAGCACAGAAAATTGGCACTTGATGCCAAAATCTTTGGGAGCTGCCCTGGGGTTTTGAAATGCAGCACTGGGGGGGGACAGGTTGCACAAAGGGAGTGAGTGTGAGGGCAGCTCCAGCCTGGGGAATGTGAAATTTATGAAACAAAAAAAGAGAAAAATGCACTTGAGGTAGTTTTTAATCTCTTGCCTGCTGAGTTTGTTTTGGTGAGAAACTTAGAAAGATGATGAGTGGCTCTTCTCTGCTGTCTGAGTACCAGTGCCATAACTCTTCCTTGTGGCTTTAATTTGGTTTCTCCAGCTGCTGGATTTATTCCTTTTCTTAGAAGGGGAAAGTAACCCCATGTACTTGTCGTGTTCTGTGGGTACATCTCAGTTTGCCCTTTCCAGATGCACACTGACAAAAACCTGGGAGCCCCTGGCATCCCCTGGTCTCACCTTCAGGCAGCTGTGACAGGCAGGCAGAGCTCTCCACCCAGGCTGTAATTAAGCTGGGTTTTATGGCTCTGCCACCAGCCACTCACTCCCTGCATTCCTTTCCTATGAGGTCTCTGTGCTCACTGGGTGGATGGAAAGGTGGGTGAGAAATCCCCTGCAGGGTCCCATCTGTCCTGCAAATGCTGCCTCTGAATTTTCTTTCCAGCTGTTTGACATGAACCCTCTTCATCACACACACAAAAAAAAAAAAAACCATCCAAAAAACCACATAAGAAAAACCCCACCAAAAAACCACCCCAACAACCCAGCTTGTGTTTATGAGGAATAAAGATAAATCACTTGGATATCTGCTTTTAAATGGTGGTAGTTGTGTGGTTCTCTTGCCCTGTTTGTCTTCAGAAAATCCAGTTAGATGGTTGTGTATCAGCTAAAATTCTAGTCAAAGATTTTGGGAGATGCTTTCTGTGGGTGAAGATCTTGGACCAGACCTGGTATTTCAGCACAGACACTTGTGCAGGGATGGGTCTAAAGTCCTTGGCTGTCCTTGAGCTTTTCAGGGAAATGGCCCAGCCATTGGAATGTGAAGTTTTGCTTGCCTTGATTTTTAATTTTTTTTAAATTATTTTTTTATTTTGGTGTAAATGAGGAAACCAAGGCACAGAGGCTCTCCAGGGAGCCTGGGCCAGCTGCTGGCTCCTTCCTTGCCTACTTTGCACCCTTCAGGATGTTCTTGCTGTGGCTTTCAGGTTTCCTCCAGCTGCTGAAGGACTTGGAAGGATTCTGGATAAAAACAAGTGCCTTGTAGAGTTGATGCAGGATGAGCTGGAGAATTAACAGCTCCTGTTCTTTTTTTTTCTTTGCAGCCTGTGGGCCTCAGCTTGCCAACTCCCCCACTGTGATAGTCATGGTCGGCCTCCCAGCCCGTGGCAAGACGTACATCTCCAAGAAGCTGACTCGCTACCTCAACTGGATTGGTGTCCCCACAAAGGGTAAGGCTTGCACTGCCTTCCAGGAGGTCTGGTCCTCAGGAATACTTCTAGATCAGTGCTTTGGGAGATGGGAGATAGTGGGGGATGTTTCCAAGTTCCTGCAGGCCAAATATCTGTGTTTTCACATCCTGCTGCAGCCCAGGTTCTCTTACACTTTGAATACCAAGGGATGGCCTGAACCTTTTGCTCTGAGGATGTCACTTCTTGGCCCCAGCTAGCTTTAAGTGCAGAAGCTGCACAACTGAGTCATGCCCCTCATTTTGATGTTTTGGTTTTTTTTTGCTTTTCCCACCTAGTTTTCAACGTTGGGGAGTATCGCCGTGAGGCCGTGAAGCATTACAGCTCCTATGACTTCTTCAGGCCTGACAATGAGGAAGCCATGAAAGTCAGGAGGTGAGTGTGGGCCTCCCTGACCCCTCATGGTGGTGAGGCCCGTGGCTGGCAGCACTGTTACCCAGTTTGGGGGTGATGAACAGAGAAGTTGGGCTCTGAGTTTCCTCTGGATTTAAATTTCCCCTCAAGGAGGATTCTGAGAGTTCAAAACTGAATCTGTGCAGGATTGGTGACTTCAGGGGTGAGCACCACACCCAGAGGACATCAGGGCCACACGTCTGTCCCCTCTTTTGCAGGCAATGTGCCATGGCTGCCCTGAGGGATGTGAAGCTGTACCTGACGGAGGAGGCCGGGCAGATTGCGGTGAGCTCCCAGATGTGCTCTGGGGTCTGGCAGCTGTGCCGGCCCCAAAGGGCTCTGCAATCCCCTCTCTGAGGAGGGGCTCACTGGGCAGCCAGGCCCTTGTGGTGCTGATCGAGATCTTCTCATTTTAAAGGTTTTTGATGCCACCAATACCACGAGGGAGAGGAGAGGGATGATCCTAAACTTTGCCAAAGAGAACGGATTCAAGGTCAGTGCCATGGGGCTGATGCCTGCTTTGTGAAGTCCACTGTAGTGCAGAGCTGGTGTAGCTTCTTTCATTCCTGTTAGCCTCATGCTGCTCCTGTGTGAGGGAGATTTCACTGCTGGGTTTGATCAAAAATACTCAACTCTTTCTTCATTCCCTGTCCCAAGCTTTGGGGAAGGAAACGATGGCAGTGGGGCAGAGGGAGAGCTCTGTGGTCAAGCAGGGTTGAGCAAGGAGCTGGCTGAATGTAACAAACCTTGCTGGTGACTTTCAGCTGAGCTTTGCTTTGCTTCACAGGTGTTCTTCATTGAATCTGTCTGCAATGATCCCAACGTGGTGGCCACCAATGTTATGGTAAGTGTGGAACTGGTGGAAGGGTCCTGCTTTTGTTTCCCTCCTTGGAGAGCTGGGAATGGCATCACCTTCACAAGCTCTGGTCTTCATGGTGGACTTCAACCACCCTGGTATCTGCTGGAGGGACAGCACAGTGTGGCACTGGCAGTCTAGGAGGTTCCTGGAGTGTGTTGATGACTCCCTTCTCCAAGTGGTAGCACCTCTCCTTGTTTGCTCTTCTATGTTGCACCTTGTCACCAACAAGGAGGGGCTGGTGAGGAATGTGGAGCTCCAGGGCAGCCTGGTCTGCAGTGGCTGTGAAGTGAGATGTCAGGAGAGCAGATTTTGACCTGGAGTACTGTGGGATAAAAAGACCAGGAGGGAAGAGGGGCCCAAGAAAACTGGGTAATGTTCATAGATCATCTCCTCCAAGTTCAGCTGTGATGCATTCCCAGCAAAGAAGCAGCCATCAAAAATGCAGGGATGACCAAGAAGCTCCTGGACAAACTGAAACACAGAAAGGAAGCCTACAGAGAGAGGATGGAAGCAAGGACAGGCAGCCTGGGAGGAATACAGAGATTGCCTGAACAGCCAGGGATTGGGTTAGGAAAGACAAAGCCCTGACAGAACTGGGGACTACAGGCTCAGTTTCACATCAGTGTTTGGGAAGATCATGGAGCAGATAATCCTGAAAACTGCTGAGGCACATGGAAAATAAAAAAGTGATTGGTGACAGCCAGCATGGCTTTACTGAAGGCAAATCATGCTGCCAGCCAGGGGCTGGGGTTGAAGAGGTTTTTTTGCTCCTGCTGGGAGCTGTTGTCCCAGTGACCAACTTTTTGGGAGGTTGCACACAGCCTTTTCTACAACAAAATGCTCAGTTTGCTATCTTTTTTTTCCCACAAGCTGGATTTTTTTTTTTTTTTTTGAGGATTTTAATCCCTTTATATGGAAACTAATGCTTGAAGGGCGAGGAAATGAGCTCCTGGCTGGGCATGGGACTTTGCTCCATGGGGAACTGCAGATGAATGGTGCTCTTAGTGCTGGGATCAGCGTGGAAAATACACCCCAGGCCTGGGATGCTGCCACCCATGTTGATCCACTGTGTCATCCTGTTGGTTTCAGGACTGCTTGTGAAGTTATCAGTCTGTAATGCTGCTGTTCAAACCCAAATCTTCAGGAAAAACAGCTTGTTAGGTTAGTTCAGGCAGGACTTAGTGGATATTCACATTACCCATTTCTAGTGTCTTTCAGCCCAACATCTTGCAGCAAATAATGCACAGAAAGGGCTTGAATGTTGCCACCCTACTGTCCTGCTGCTGACCTGGAATAAACATCTTGTCTAAGGTCATGCACTTCCCTTTCTCAACTTGAATTTGAACCTGATGGGGCTTTTTTTAGCCTTTAGGAAGCTCAGAATTCCTGCTGTTGGGGTGGTGAAGTGCTACCCCAACTCTTGGGAGATTGGGAGTGGACTGATGAGAGTCTGTACTAAATTCTCCCACCTTTTGCTTGGTTTTGGGTTTAGTTATCTTCTTTTCTGCCTTATGGTGAGTGATGATTGCAAAGTAGTCAGCACTTAGTTTCAGCTAATCACTGGATCTTGGCAGGATTTTGAAATCCAGATCAGCATTGTCTGGCCTGGAAAGCTTCCTAACCTTTCCTTGTGGCATGTTTTTTTTTTCCTGTTGCAGGAAGTCAAATTGTCCAGCCCAGATTACCGGGACTGTAATTCCACTGATGCCATGGAGGATTTCATGAAGAGGATCAATTGTTACCAAGCCAGCTACCAGCCCCTCGACCCTGATGACTATGACAGGTAAGAGAATCCTGATTCTGAGCTGCCTTCAGCACCTGCCCTCTCCCAGGAGAGGAGCAGTGAAGGCTGGAGAGATGTATTTCACTTTGCCTTCAAACACCTGACTGTGCTAGAATGATTTATGGCCAGGCCTCACCTTGAATTCAGGCTTTTTACATTAAAATGCTTGTTTCTCTAGGCCCTGTGCCAGGGAAATGAACACATCTGAGCCCAGGCTCTTCTGAGCTCAGATGAGCTGTTTTCAACCTTGTTCTGTGGGTCTAAATACAAAGGTTTTGGGAAAGCCCTTGAGTTTGACTTGCTGAGGTGCTTTTTCCATTGTCCCAGTTAAAGGAAGGGGCTGCTTGGCTCAAATCCCAGGATTGAGCAAGCCCTGTGGCCTCTGCCTGGTTGTTGTGTGCCTTGGAAGAGCTTTGCTGTCTTGCCTGACTCTGCAGGCACCTCCCAACCTCTCCACTGCTCACAAACACAGGTCTGTGTGCCCTGCACGGATTATCCCAGCCCTGCTGATCCCTGTCCTGGGGAGGAACATGTTCCCTGTTAGTCCTGTTTAATCCTCTTTACTGCTGCAAGAGGAGGGGTGGCGATTACACTGCTGCTTTTCAGCTCTCCATGAAACCCCATTACCTGTTGGCTCCCTGCTGAAAATAGCCCGCAGGAAATCCTTTGAGCTGGGTGATTACAGGGACAGAGATAACTCACAGGGCTGCTGTTGAGAGTGACGTCTCTGTCTGCCCCCAGGGAACTTTCTCTCATCAAAGTCATCGACGTTGGCCGGCGGTTCCTGGTCAACAGGGTTCAGGATCACATCCAGAGCAGGATTGTTTACTACCTGATGAACATCCACGTCCAGCCCCGCACCATTTACCTCTGCAGGCACGGGGAGAGCGAGTTCAACCTCAAGGGGAGGATTGGAGGGGACTCTGGCCTCTCCAACAGGGGCAAGAAGGTGAGGGAGAAGGAACATGTTCCCCTCTGGCTTCCAGGAGTGATCTGGCTGTAGTAGATGCTGTGCCTTGGGTTAAGTGCGTGTTTGATGGCAAGTGGGCTGCTGAGGGTCCATCTGTAGCTCTTGGGGATTGAGGAATGGGTGGCTGCCCTTTCCCTCAGAGCAGAAGGCTGATCTTTCTGCCTATGGAAAGCAAAACTTCCTGGGAGGTAGGGAAGTAGGCCCATTGGGAAGCTATGGTCCAGGAATAAACCTCTTTTTTTTCTATTGTCCCACAGTTTGCAGTGGCACTGAACAAATTTGTGGAAGAGCAGAACCTGAAGGACCTCAAAATTTGGACCAGCCAGCTAAAGAGGACAATCCAAACAGCAGAAGCTCTCCAGCTGCCCTATGAGCAGTGGAAGGCACTCAATGAAATCGATGCTGTGAGTATCTGTGCAGCCAGAATAGCTGGATGAGGCTGCTTTTTGCTTAACAAGAGAAAGTGAGGTTTTCTTTGGTGGCTGTGCTGATGCTTTTTGACTTGAGCATGTCCAGTAACCTCGTGCTTGTCCTGCCCTGGCAGGGTGTGTGTGAAGAAATGACCTATGAAGAAATCAGGGAGCAACATCCAGAGGAATTTGCTCTGCGTGATCAGGATAAATATTACTACCGTTATCCTTCTGGGGAGGTAGGTCCAGGGGGACCCTCAGGGACAGGTCTTTTACTTTAAATGTGACCTTTTCTTCCTCATTCTGTCCTCTACTCTTGAGCAGAGGAGCAGTGAGAGCTGCAAGAAACTGGAATTAAGAGATCAGGGCTCATGTTTACCTCTATCTTGAACTCTTGTGAAACTTTGCCGTATGAAGATCTCACTAAGAAATATATCATTTAACAAACAGTCCCCCTGGTTTTATAGCAGATTAATAGGGAAAGGTCTCTGGAGGTTTCTAATCCAACCTCCATAATTATATCTGCTCACAGTTTTGTGCTGCCCTAATTTTCTTTCCTTTGATTTCCAAAATGATTTTCAGCTTGTTCTCTGTATCATTCCCTAAGGGTTGATGGTAATATCTCTGGAGGCAGTCTGCTTTCAGGGTATGACACAATGAGGTGGGAATGGACATCAGTTTAGGCTCTGAATTGAGCTAATTGTCCCCAAATTGAAAGTCATGCTTGTAGACATTTCAGAAAAATCTTTGGAGACATCCTCATGACGCTGTATCTAACAGCAGAATATGTGGGGATATCAGACACCAACTCTGGGTGTCTGGGGCTCCTTCTGGCTGCCTGTCATGGCTTTCTGTGAGGCTCTTCAAAACCCTGGAGTTTCTCAGGCTGCTCCAGACTTCTCAGAACTTTGATAACCTGTACAAAATCAAACATCAAGATGATGGAGAGGCTCTATCTTCAAAGCCCTTGTTGCTTACCTTAATTGATTCTCCAGGACTGAGCTGTGATTCACTGAGATGTGAAATAGCTCCTTCTCTGACAGAAGAATTAGTAGTTTCCAGAGTAGCCTGAGGATGAGGATTTGTTTGTTTTTAGCAGTTTGTTGGTTTACTCAGAGGCATGAAATCAGGAGGTGTACCAAGGCAAGGACTGTTGTTTCTTTGGGATGCTCTTTGCATTGACTCCATGCCTCATCTCTTCCCTTCTGTCCCAGTCCTACCAGGACCTGGTGCAGCGCCTGGAGCCAGTCATCATGGAGCTGGAGAGGCAGGAGAACGTCCTTGTCATCTGCCACCAGGCTGTCATGCGCTGTCTCCTGGCCTATTTCCTGGACAAGAGTGCAGGTGAGCTCCCCTCTCTGGGAAGAGGATTGGCCCTGCTGGAGGAGGGATGATGGATACAGCTCTGGGGAGGTTGTGTTCACATCCTGGAGCGTGGGTGAAGGTGTCTGAGCCTGCCTTTGGAGAGGAGGTGGGATAATCCTCCTGCTTTGCTGTCTCTGCAGATGAAATGCCCTACCTGAAGTGTCCCCTGCACACAGTGTTGAAGCTGACCCCGGTAGCCTATGGTGAGTGAGACCTTCCTAAACATGCCAGGGGGGTTGACTTGTACCTCCTCCTGAATCCAGGCTGTCTGGGGAAAAGCAGGGATCTGTGGTGGGGCCCTTGGTAACATCCTGTGCCTGCTGGCCTTGCTGATCTGCCTCTTTGTGCTCCTTTCTGCAGGCTGCCGGGTGGAATCCATCTCGCTGAACATTGAAGCAGTCAACACCCACAGAGATCGGCCAGAGGTGAGTGCTGCCTTTCCCTGGAGCTGTCCTTTGGTGTCCCCCTCCTGTCCCCTGTGGTCAGCTGGCAGTGGGAACACCTGGGGTGGGCATGGGGAGATGGCACAGCTGGGTGCTTGGAAGTGCTGCAGGAAGACTTGGAGCATCAGATGTGTTCTTGCTCTGCAAAGTCGTGGCCAGCTGGGGGTTTTCCAAGGGAAAAGGACTGTTGCATGTTCCTGCTTCCCGGTGTGTTTGCCCAGGGAAAACTCCTCCCTGGTCTCTGACTTTCACCTGCACGGTCATTCCCTTGCCTGAGCAGGGAGTGGAGCTGTGGCTGGAGAAGGTGACTTCTCCCAGGTCTCCCAGTTGGCTGGCAGAGCCTGGGCTCAATGCTTGCCCTACATCTGCCTCTGAGGGTCTTTTTCCTGGTGTGCCCGTGGCTCCCTGTCATTCTGCAGGGTGGGAGGTGGCAGTGCTGGGCTGGGAATGCTCTGTGGAGGAGACAAAAAATTCCTGTAAGGTTGGATCTATCTGCCAAGTGCTCCACTGGAGCTCAGAGGCCAGAACAGGAGGATGCCAACTTGGTGTCAGGGCTGGGGCAGCCACCCAGGGTGGGCCACAGCATCCCAAGATGCTGGGACGTTGCCAACTTGTGCTTAGCAGTGGTGGAGCCCAAAGCGATGCCGACCAGTCGGGGCTGTCCCCTTTTGGCCCATGTCTCCTTTCCTTTGCTTTCCCTGTCAGGTGGCAGCCCCTGAGCTGCCTGTCCCTCCCTGCAGCTGTAGGGGGGAAGCCAGTCCTTCCCCCTGCATGGGGCCATTGATGCCCTGCTTTGCCCCCCACCGTGGGGATGGCAGCAAGGCCTTGGGTAGGACAGGGTGACACACGTGCCAAGTGCTCTGGGTGCCCCTGCTCAGCTTTGCCTCCATCCCTCCTCGCTTGAGTTGGAGCTTGGTGCGGTGCTGACCCTCGCTGGCTGCTCTGCTCCTGTTTCCCAAATCTTCCTGATCAGCCTGGGCTGGCTCATCTTCCCTCTTCTTGCTTTCTCTCCTCTCTCTGGGTGGAGGACGAGCTTCGAGGAGGAGACTGATGGGCACCTCTGTGTCGTGCAGAGTCATGGCTTGATTGCTGCTGGGTGTGTTTAGCTACCTGTAGTTACCTTTTTTTTGTCAGCTGAGACTCAGATGAGGAGAAAATCTGTCTCATGTCTGAGTGCAGAGCCATTTTTTTTTCTCCGCTCCCCTTCTGCGCTCTTAAGCATTTTGTATCAGGGTTGTTTGTTTTTTTTTTTTTGTGTCCAGAGCCTTTCAGTGCATCCTTTGCTCATGTGACTTTGGGGAAAAGCAGAGGCCACTTTAAGATTAAAAAAAGAAAACCAAAGCAACTTGCTTCTTTTTTTTTTTTCCCTTTATAACTGTCGCCTTCTTCCTTTTCCTTTATTTTGCTTTACTTTTTTATATTTACTTTTATTTTCTTTGTCTCACTTTAATTTAGGAAGCAAAGAAGGGACCTAACCCGCTCATGAGACGTAATAGCGTTACCCCTCTAGCAAGCCCAGAGCCCACCAAAAAACCTCGCATCAACAGCTTTGAGGAGCATGTGGCTGTTTCTTCTGCCCTGCCAGGCTGTGTTCCTCAGGAAGTGCCCACGCAGATGCCGGGACAAGTTAGTTGAACTCTTTTTTTTTTTTTTTTTTTTTTTCCCCTTTCCTTTTTTCTTTTTTTTTTTTTTTCCTTTTTTTTGTTATTGTTGTTCTCGTTGTTTTATTGTTTGTTGTCCTTCTGTCACTCCTGAAGCTGAGGAACTGCTTGCACTTGTTGTAACCTGTGCTGCTGTCTGAGATGCATCTTCCTCCCATGGCTGCTGTCCGTCCCTGCCTTGGGTCACTGTTGAGTCTCTCTTGGGTTTTGAGAGCATCATGAACTTCCACCAAGCTCTAGGCTGCATTAATTTAGTGCCATCAACTTCCTGAGGGGTCTCCTCCCTGGAGTGAGCAGGAACAAAGGGCTTGTGTCTTCCCTCTGGGTGTCCTTGGCTCCAGTGTAGACCTGGGCATGACAATAAATCGAATGCTCTTGTGCTTCTCTTAAGGAAGAGCTGTCAAGACTCATCTTTGGCTGAAAGGGTCTCCTTCATCCTGGAGCTGTAGGCAAAATGGACCAGAATTGAGTAGAAGGCTCTTGGTGTGGTGAACCTGGCTGAAACCCTGTGGCTAGCTGCCATGGTGCTCATGTGTCTTCTCCTCTTTCACCTGCCCATGAAGGGACATAGGAAGAGAGGCCTTGCTTGCTGCTCACTTCTCCAGGCACAAACCCCTCTCCTAAGCTCACTAAGGAGTCCTATATAATCTATAGGAGCCTTTGCCATGCTGCCCTTCCCACCAGCTGCCTGTTGGACCTCACTGTCCTGCCCAGCCCCTCTCCCTTGTCTGTGTTGGTGTGATGTCCTTTCTCCCGGCCAGGTTAGGAATGGCTCCGTGCTCCCCCATTGCCCTGCTTGGTTGCTGCTTTGCATGAGCCTCCCAGCACAGCTGGGCCTGTCCCAGCTCCCAGGGCTCTGCTTGGGCTGCTTGAGCCTCACAAGAAACCTTTGGCCAGCTCTGGCTGCCCGGTGCCCCTCGCTGCTGTCCACTGTCCTCTGCCCGGTGTGGCAGGGAGTTACTGACGCCTCTCTCTGTTCTCTCTGTCTCTCTGCAGCCTTTACTAGGGAAGGCATGCCTGTAAGTACCTTCTTGCGTCTTATTCCCCCTTCCAACACTTTTTTTTCCAATGTCTCTTTCCATCCCGCTGAGTTGTTTTGTTGTTGCAAAATCCGTATGGGGTGTGGATTTCCTGGCGTTAATATTTTGCTGTTTTAGGGGGGGAATTGTTTTAGGAAAGGTAAAGAGGAGACTGTGGGTGCTGGTTTGTATCCTAGCTTGATGTAATGTCCCAATTTTGTTGAGAAATTAAGCAAATTATCACTTTCTCTGATGATGATGCCTATGGGCAATGCTGTTGGGTTTTCCTGGAGTTGTTTCCCTGGTGAGAGAGCTGGGTGCTCTGCCCTTCCTGAGTTGTGTCTGTGAGTGATGGCACCAGAGAGGTATCTGAGAAGCTTCTGACCTTCTCAGCAATGTGTTTTCTGGAGGTGGATGATCCTGGGGCCAGCCATCTGCAGTTCTGCAAACTTGGATTTTGGGAACAGTCAGCCTAGATGTTGTGGGCAGAGTGAATGGAAATTGTCCTTCTCTATCCCTATTAAGAAAGCAAAACAGCTTGGGCATTTGATGCACTAATTCTGAATAATCAAGGCTCTGGCAGTTTGGCTTAGTGCTGTTAAATCCCTGAGTAACAGGAAGAGGACAGCTCCTGGATAAATTTGAAGCCTTTAGACTTAATTAATGCTACACTGAGTTCAGAGCAGCAGTTGTTGATATGTGCTCAGATGTTCTCTCAAAGATTGGGAATACTTTGGGGCTGAGCTGATACTGGGTAGTGTCCAGGGTTGGTTTGTTTGGGTTTTTTTTTTTTCCCTCTGAGAGCCAATTCAAATCAGCCTGTGAGCATCCCTGGCTTGGGTTGTTCTGTGGGCTGAAGATGGAAGGATCTGCTCTAGCATGGCCAGGCAGAGCTCAACCCTGTTTGCCTGTAGCAGCTGTTGAATCTCATAATTCTTCCCCTTTTAGAGTAAATGTTTTTGGGAAAAGGGAGGTTAGGACTGTTGCTTTGCTGGTGGGTGGGTTGGGTGAGTGTAGAGGTTGAGTTGCTCAGCATGGCCTGCATGCCTTGTGATCCTTCCCTTGCTGCTCATGGCCACTAAAGCCCCTGATGAAACCTGATCCTCTTGGGTTGCTCTGAAAGCATTTTAGTTTTTGTCCATCCTTCCCTCCACCGTTTTCACGTCTGCATTGTAACAAAAGGCACTGCATGCCTTGGTGCTGGCTGGGACATTAAAAACACACTCTGACGTTGAGTTTGGGAGGTGGATGTGTCAGATTTTGCTGGAGCAGGCAGTGATGGTTACCCATGCCAGGTGTAGGCTGGCAGCAGCGAGTTTAAAACCTCTAGCTGCTGGAAGCCTGTCTCCACTTCCCAGTATGGAACTTAAAGGCTGCTTTTGTGGGACCTGTGAGGACATGCCACACCCAGGGCCTGGTGACATTCACACTGCTGTTAGCTCTGGGAGGCTGCTGTCTTGTACACTGCTCTGGTCCCTCACTGTCACCACCTGGATGGGGCTGGGGAGGTGGAAGGTCCCTCCTTCTTAACTTGCATCATGGGTTGGTAGTGGGAGCTTCCCTGCATCAGCCCTCACTGTTGGGGTCTTGACCCCCATCCAGGAGGACCAGGAGCTTCCTGGAGAGGCTGGGGACAGGCTGAGTACCTCAGAGTCCTCCTGGCTGTGGGATTGAGCTGACTGGGGGTCCTGGGACTTACCTGGCGTGATGATTTCTTTTCCTTTTGCTTGGTTTGTGATCCAAAGTGCACTTTTGAACAGTCACCTGATCCCCTCCCTTCTTCTCCCCTTCACTTTTCATGCTTAAAAAGAAGACCTGTTTGTCACTTTCTCAAAGTTTTCTCTTTGCTAATATTTCCAAGGTAAATGGCTGTGGTGCATGTGGCTTTTCCTAACCCTCCTCCTGTCTCCTTAGATAACAGAATAGCTCAGCCCACTCTGCCTCATAGCCTGGCTGGGATTCCTGGTGCTTGTAAGAGGCAGCTTAGGTAGTAAAAGCATTAAAAAAACCTAAAAAAAAAAAAAAAGTATCCTTCCTAGTTATTTCCTAGTCCTTTTTTTCCCCTACCTTGTTTCATGTAGTTCTGTGAGTTGAGAAATGTCCTTGTGGTCCCCTGGGCTTTTCCTGGAGCAGCTGCTCTCCTTGGGGCTGGTCCTGCTTGTGTTTAGCTGGTTGTCTCTGGTTTTGTGGTCCTCACCACATGCTGGTGGGTACCTCTTGTTGTCATTCTGTGCCAGGGCTGTGTCTGGAGCATCTCTTGGGCCCATGAAACCTCATGGGGTGTCACCAGGGGAGTTGTGCTGCTTCTCTACCACTGGTGGTGGCTGGTCCTTGGCATGGCCAGTGGGAGCTGCCTGTTCTTGGCATTGCCAAGGATGGACAAACAACAACCTCATCCTTGGCGGGCAGGGGGGACACTGCCCACCCTCAAGGGGAGCAAGAAAGAGATGTTTAATTGGGCTGCTTGAATGAGCTCTGTGGTCCCATCTCCTTGCCTTGTGTGGACCAAAGAGCAGCTTCAGGAGGGCACACAGGGTGGGGTTTAGCTCAGTTTTTAGGGATATCTAAATTCTAACCCTGTAATTAAAGCCGGGCAGTGCTTGAGGTGGGGGGGGGGGTGGGCAGTGAGCCAGCCTGTCCCCTCGGGTGGGCAGTGCCCTCTCCTCTGTGCTGGGTGCTCTGTAGTGACCCGTGCCTGGCTTTGTTCCTCCTCATCCCTTTGTTCACGTGTTCCTGGACGGTGCTGCTGGCCCGGAGCCTGACGCCGGCACAGCCCCCAACTCCTCTCCTTCCCCTCTCGTTGCAGAACATGAACAACTCCCAGAAGCCGTCGTGACTCCGTGGGCACCTTCGCGAGGCCGCCGGCGCTGCCAGCTTCTCATCCCATCGCCATTCCCGAAGCTTGCTTCCCAACCGGCCCCTCCGGCTGCGGCGAGGCCGGCCCCCGGCTGGCTGCGCTCTGCCCCTTCACCCGCAACACCCCGCGCTGCCGAGGGGGAGCGATGCAGGAGAGCCCAGGAGGAGCCCGGCTCCCTCCCGGGGTCAGCTCTTCAGGCTGCAGCGTTTGCTCTCCTCTCCGGCGTCCTGTTAGGTCGTAGCGAGCTGTAAAGTGCTTCTGTAGCGCACAGGAGTTTAATTTTCCTCTCTCTCAGCGGTTTTGATCTTCTGTATAGATGATTGGTACCCATCCATCTCTGGGTGGGGTGTGTATATATGTGGATGGTGCGGGGTTAGCAGAGAAATAGGGGGAAGGGGGGTGGGTAAAGGGGTTTTGCATTTTTTTTTTATTATTATTATTATTAATGTTGTTAATTACTTTTGAATAAGCCCCTAACATGCTGTGCTGCAGTCCCTCACACACACTACCACAAGTGGTCACACGTGCCAGCCTGGCTCATGCAGAACTGTGAGCACCAGGAAAAGCAGCTGTGTGAACTCCTTCACTGCAAGAACTGCTGGGTTTAATAAAAAAAACAACCCATTCTTTCACTTTTTTTAAATCAACATATCTTAAAGGGGTTTGCAGAGAATATAGATCTGCTGCTAAAACTGGTTGAAAGCTGCCTGCAGTGCATGAGGAACCATGCCAGCAGGGGCTCAGGTGATGCTTTCATCTTGGGGAGCACCCAGGTATGGTCTGAATTCAGGCATGGGCTGAATTTTGGGGAGGCTGAGCACTGTTTGAGGTGCTGTGCTGGTACTTCATCTCCCCTTTCTTCTTTTTTAGATGGAAGTGTGGAGGTATTGGGAAGGGTTTGAATCCCTAGGCTTAGATGCATTTTCTAGACACACAGGTCTCATGGAGGTGGCCAGAGGTCTGGCTGGGTTGCAGGAGTCCCTGTCTGACTGCAAAAAGCCACAAGAAGGGACAGATTTGTCTGTATTTTTTAATTTTATATATACATGCACATATGTGTGTGTGTGTGTGTATGTGTATATTTAGAAACTGCTTGGTTTTTGCACTTTATTTGTGGCAGAAGCATAACTACTTTATTTTTTTGCAAGTTGTGCCCCTTACCAGGGGAAGCCTGAATACAGGCAACTTTTTCTGTTTGTTTTTAATTGTGTTTTGCATGCTGGAAAGCTGTGACTACAAAATAATAGTAGTTACAGTGTTTGAGGTGGAGGAAAGGAGGGTGAGGTCTTGACTGACTCCATCAGCCAACTTTCAGTGGTTTGATCCATAAGATCCCTTGTTGGCAGCCTGTCTCCTGGGGTGGCAGACAGCAGTTAAAAATGGCAATTAACCACTATTGCTTTGTGCAAAAGTCTGTGGATTTTGGAATTTTTTTCTTTTTTTTTTTTTTTGTTTTGGCTTGGTTTTTTTTTTTTTCTCCCCCCATCATGTACAGCATCTTCTCCATGCCCATCTCATGAGGTTTTCTTTTGTTTTTTTTTTGCTGGAGACAGGAGGTGAAAGCAGCCACCCCTCCTGCAGCACTGGGCTGGGGGAACTTGGAGGTGGGCAACCCTTTGGATTCACCCTTCCCATGGCTTTCCCCAGTGTCCTGTGTAGGGAACACCATCCCCAGAGATGGGATCAGAGAAGTTTGGTGAAGAAATGATTGTTCTGTGAGCGTGTGTGTGTGTGTTTTGGGGGTGGGTTTGGTCTGTTTTTCCTTTGGGAAAAGGCGAACCACAGTGCCTCACGCTTCGGCCTCGCGCTCGGAGCGGCACCGACGGCGGCAGGGCGCCGGGGCCACGCTCAGCCCGTGTCCCACGGGGGTGACAGTCCTGGCAGTGCCCTGCCTGTGTGAGCTTGTGCATATGTGTATCATATTCCTGTACAGATAAAACAACACTCCCCCCCCACCCCCTGCCCTTGCTTTATTTCTGTTTTAATAGCCTCATTAAATCGGAGTTCTCCCTTTGTGCCCTGGCTGGCGTCTGCGCTTTCGGTTTCTCTGCCTTTCAGATAAATGAATGTTTTGGGGAGGCCACTCACTTAGCTCTTTTCAGCTTCCTCCTTCATGGGGAGTTTTATCTCTCTCCTCCTGCTGCAAAAAGATAAGCCAGTAAATACAAACATGACGTCTGGCTGCCCGGAGATCAATCATGTACACATGTAATTGCGTGGATGTTTTGGTGTGTTTGTGTGTGGGTGTATATATATAAATATATATATATATAACAGAAAAAAAAGAAAAACCCCAAATGGCCCTAAACTTTTCATCCTTTAGTAATAATAGATGTCTCAATAGGTCTACAAAAACCTGAAATTTGAAGATGGTGTTTTTTCCAGCACTGGGAAAACTGTTCTCTTGAGTTCTTCTTGTGCCGGAGGGGTTAGTGGGATGGTGTCAGCTCTGTGCCATCACAACTGCCCCAACAAACTTGCTGTCCATCTTTTTGGTTAACAGAGCCAAGGACTGGGCAGTTGATGCCACAGCTAAGGCAGATTGGGAGAGAGGACATGTCAAACTGCACCAATGATTTCTTACCCCACCTTTATTTTTCTCTCTCTGGTTTGTTTTCCTTTGTGATACTTGAATTTATTTTTAAAATTTTTTTTTATAGCAAAGCGCTCTTTATTTATTTAATGTATACTGCAAAGCTTGGAGAGAAGGGTGTAGTTACTTGGGATTACTTTTTTTTTGATTTGTGGTATGTTAACTGTTCTGTATATACATCTGGAATAATTGCCTGATCTAAAGCTGTGCCAGCTTAAAAACAGGGTATGCCTTTCAGAAATTTGTATATTTTGCAGTTGCTGGACCAATAAAATATCTTGTTGAAATACAGACGTGACCTGGTTCTTCCTTGTGTCAGAAATCATGCTCTTAAGCCCTAAGGGTCACCCTGTGCTGCCTCACACATGTTCCTGTGCCTCATAAATAAACATTCTCATAAAATGATGGGAGATTGTGGGTACTCCATGCCTGGAAGTGTTCAAGGCAAAGTTGAAGGTAGCTTGGAGCAACCTGGTCTAGTGGAAGGTGTTTTTCAAACCATTCTATGAATTCTACAATTGTTAACACCTCCTTAGGACAAGCAAATACCATCCAAGCTCTATTTGCTACATCACTGTTGAGTAGAAAATTGATGTATTGGGACTTGTCCTGCCTAGATCAAAATGTAGACTGCAAATTAGGCAGGACTAGGCATTTATTTGAACCTAGTCTAGTTCTTGAAATCAAATACCTGGGCACTGAGTGAAGGGCTGTCTTTGCCCTGAAGGAAGGAAAAGAGCAGCTGCCACCTGCAAGAAAAGTTCCCTGTGAAGTTGTGTGTGGGGTTTTTTATTAATTTATATTAATTTATTCCAGAGAAAAAATGGGAGGAGGCAGGGAAAGATGTAATTTGACATGACTTTCTGGAGCACACCTTGGGTGGATGCTTCTTCTGTGATTAGAGGCTTGTCCCACTGTAGGAGTTGTATCTCTAAAAGCTTGTGAGGGGCTAAAGGGGCTGAAAGGTGCAGAGTGCAGAGTTCATCCCAGCTCAGCTTTGTGGTTTGGCTCCTGCAGCCCTTGCTCTGCTCTCCCTGGGCTGGCAGAGCCTCACAGGCCTTGCTTAGGGCCAGAGCTTTTTGGGGTGCACAGGGATCATCTCCCTTCTCCCAACTGCTCTGTGCTCCACACCCTCTCACCAAGGAGGATGTTCTCTCATTTTAAGTGTGATTGAGGCATCTGCAATAATATTTCCTAGGTGGGCACACTGAGGTGTGAGACTGTGGCCATGCTCATCCCTGTGTGCATCCTGAGGGCAGGGAGGACCCGTGCTCGCCGGGAAATCCAGCAGCCATAAGATTTTAAAATTTTTTTTAGCTATTCATTTTTATCTCTAGCAACCTGGCTGTCTCCTTGAACCGGGCAGAGACAAAATGCTTGTCATGTTTTAGGGCAAGGAGTGAAGCCTTGCACCCGCCTCCCAGGGAGTCGTGCAGGGGCTCTGATAACGCCTCCAGCCGGGGTGGGCTGAGGTTACACGAAGCCACAACATCAGTGCAGCTCCCCTGCCTCCCCAGGGGCTGGTTGGAAGCCGTGATAAAACCTTGTCCTTGTGGGAAGAGCACGGGGGAGAAGGTTTTGCCTCCCTGAGAATGGCTTTGGGCAGCATTTCCAAGGCTGTTCTGTAAGAAAATCCAACCACCCCCCTCAAAAAAAAAAAAATCTGTTCTTCTCCTTCCATGTGCTCCTCTTTCCATGTGTGTTGTGTCACGTCACCTCCAAGTAAGGGAGGGGAATCAGTGCCATCCCAGGCTGCATCCTTTATTTTTCTTCCATGTGATGCATTTTGTATCAGCATCCCAGAGAGGAGAAGCTCCTCGAGGCAGTGCAGCTCGAAAGGTTATACTCGACAGCAGGAACATTTCCCTGCTCCCACTCAAGTCCCGTTTTTATTAAAAGAAAGAAAGAAAGAATAAAAAAAAGAGGAATAAACCCCCAGCTCACTGCTGACAAACAAGGCGAGAGAACTTGTGATGGCTAAAAAAAAAAGTAAAAAGGGCAGACCAGTCACGCTGGCTGACTCAGCTCTGATTGATGGCTCAGGAATGTGTCTGGGATTAACTAAACCACGGGCAAACCTTCACAATGTGAGGCATTGGATGAAGCACAGCCGGCAGGCTCACCTGCCTCCGGCTGGGGAGTGACCGCCCTCATGGCTGGGACTGGAGGGGATTTTTCCTCCTTTTTATCCACCTGTGAGGAAAAATAAAAATAAAAAAAAAAATTAAAAAAAAAAAAAAAAGAAAGAAAGAAAAGAAACATCTGCTTTCGGGAATTGCTTTGCAAGGGGCTCTAGTAGGAATTATTTGCAATATTTCCAGGAGTCTCGATGCACTTGTGCAGTTTTGCTGCAACCAAGATATCCTGGGAAGGAATATATTTATGCTGAGATATGAAAAATTTATGTTGTAGCTCTGTGTAAATCACAGTCTGGCTGCTCTGTGCCTAAACTCTGCCAAATGTCAGGTCCCTTCCCCATCCTCAGGGGAGCCCGTGTTGCTTTCATGGTCAGTGGAAAGCTGCGTGGATGTGAATGTTTGTCCCTCACATTTCCCTTGTTCTAGTGTCCAGCTGTGTCCTCTCTGAGGCTGAGTGGTGTGATGGGTAAAAAAAGTGTATCAAAATTGAATTTATTTGTCAGCAATGCTGGAAGATACTACATGATGTGGATGGAGAAGTAGTGGTAAGAGAGTGAACACCAAAAGCATTGACATAACCCCAAAATACCTGACCTAGCTGAAGATGTTCCTGCTCATTGCAGGGAGGTTGGACAAGCTAACCTTTAAATGTCCCTTCCAACCCAAACTACCCTATGATTCTATTCTAGAAAATTAATTTGCAGTACCTACATCAAAGCCAGCTTCACCTCTCATGTTCCACCTGGATGTGCCCTGGGGTCCACCCCCAGGAGCTGTGTCTGCTTTGGGCAGGGCATGGGTGGACCCAGCAGCTCCAGCTCAGCTGTTGGTGAGCTAAATGCCTCAAGAAGTCTTCTCTGGATGTTATCTCCCACAATCCTAAGGAAAATATAATTGGCACTGTGACAGTGTTACTGAATCTGGTGAGCTTCAGGGCAAGTCAGAGAAAACCCAGCTGATGCATTCGTCCACCCAGCTTGCTGCACTGTGAGAAGATTTTTGTCTTGCTGATCTGAGACTCAGATTTAACATGGTCTGAAGGGATAACATTCAGGACCCCCCAGGCTTTATGAATTGCTTCTCCCTCTAGCAGAATTTGCAGACTCTGATATTGCACCCAGTCCTGGCCAGACACCCACAAACATTATTTGGTCTTTGCTTTAAGAGGTATCTGAGTGCTCTTTGTACTGATTTGATGTTGGTGGCTCAGAGAAGAAGTTAGAGAAGTGGGTGGCAGCAGAGGTTGTGACCAAAAAATGCAGCTGAATTAGAGCTACAAAGAGAAACAGTAATTAAGACCTAACGAATAATTACCATGGGGGAGGGCAGCTCAAGAATGAGCACAGCCCCAAATCCAGATATTTCTAGCTGCAGCTCAAACCCCACAATTAAGCTGTGATTTTGGTCATTATGAGGAGATATTTCCAGAGCTGGGTCTTGCCTTTTGCTGCCTTTGTCCACCCAAATGACTGCCTGAGCATCAGCAGGAAGAAAACCCAGCATTTTGATAAATGTCATCCAAACCAGACTGGAGAGGCTGTGCTGGATGCCTCCACCAAAGCTGGGTGCCAACCTGTGGGCAGAGTTGGAGATGAAGAGAGGAGAAGGCTTTGGAGAAGGCTTTCTGGCTAGCAGGGGATGTGTTGGTTTAGGGGTTGGTGGCACCTAAAAATACCCTCAGGAGTCCCATCATGCAGCAGCAGGCAGAAGCAAATGTCACCTTGCATTTCTCTGGTTCTTGGTCCACCTCTACATCTCATTACCCCAGGGCACTGATCCACCAGAGACAGAGGGGACAGGAGGCTGTGGCTCTCACACAGGAGCCTGGTCACCCCATCCACTCCGTGCTGCTGTCCTTGGGTGTCCCCACAGACCACTCACCTGGGTGTCAGGGGGATGGCACCAGTGCTCAGGGCTTCCTTCCTGCCTCTCCACTGGTGGTGCTGCAGGGACCCTGGCAGCCCAGGGCTGCTCTTTTCCCTTTCAGACAGCATTAATGTCACCCACTCCTATGGGTGACGGCACAGTGGTGCCCTCACTCCTCCTCCTGCCAGCCTTGATTCACCTGTGACAAGTTCAGATGTGCTCTCCTGCCACACATCCACCTTATTCTCTCTGCCTGCCTCATCCTTCAGCGTTGTTTTGGCATTTTGACCCAGTTTTTCCTACCATCCATTTGGACACATTCTCAGTGACATTTTTATGCCATCATTGGTGTGGATGAGCCCACCTTTTTGTAGTCACTTGGTACAGGGAGGTTATTATTTGGCTATCAATTATTCATCAAGGACTGGCTGCTGTATAAGCAAGGCATAAGAAAATAATAAAGCATTGATATCCGTCATAATTAATTTGTAATAAGGACTGGGATACCTTTCCAAACTTGCTAATTGTTTTATGGTGAATATTTCTGAGCATAGCCACTGCACAGAGACTGATTTAAGCCTCTTTTTTTGGCACAATTTTGCCTCTGATGGGGTCTGTTGCAGAGAGGAAAGAAGTCCACCTACATCCCCTAAATAAAATCACTTGCAGGAGTGAGCAAACCCTGGAGATAGATGGGACTGGGAAGAAAGTGAATTAAGCCAGGAAAGTTGTAATAAAGGGTTTGAAGGACTCATGGTTACAACTGGCTGAAAAGCACGGATCTCGGTTCACCAGAGATCTTCTTTTTTAAACGTAAATAAAAATAAAAATACCTTCCTGTCCAAATGGGATGGAAACTGATATTTTTCAAAATTTTTGAAGCTCTTTCTGACCTCATAAACTGACATATCATTTTCCTTATTTTGCTGAAGATGTTTCTAAAGAAGCGTTGGCCTGTTTTTGGAAAAAAAATATTCCCCTGTTGGAAAACACTGCACTGGGGCAATGCTGGGAGAAGAAGAACCACTGATGGAAGAATGGGGGCGACCCTTTATCACTCATGAAAGATGAAATGGGGTTTTCATTGCCTTTATCTTGCACAGGGCTGGATGCCCACCTCATCCACACACCAGCCACCCCCAGGCACCTCCTGGGAGACCCAGCAGAGAGGAGCAACCTCAGGAATGCAGATGTGACTCTGCGTGGTGTCTGGCACCTCACTGTCACCCCTGCAAATGCTCTCAGCAGCTCTGTCAGCAGTGCCCCAGACAGAGAGAGAAGCTGGGAGGTCTAGGCTGAAGCACAAAGCCCACCTGTGTGCCCTTGGTGGTTTTATCACGGGTGATTATTACTTTCCTATCTGCTAAGCTGATCTGAGCCCGTCTGCACCTTCCTCCCGCAGCCTCTCCCAGCAAAGCTCTGCCGCCCTGTGCCTGCACGGCTGCTCCGAGGGTCGGGAAGGACGGGCTGGAGGGTGATTAAGGGCTGTGAGGGTGTCAGCCAGCCCGGGGTGGGTTTTTGCCTCGCCTGTGAAGCTGGTTTTCCTGCAGAAAGGCTGACTCGGCAGAGCTGGGAGGGTTAAGCTAAGCCAGGCAATGGCAGGGATGCCACGGGGTGAGCCCATGCACGTGTTGGGTTTGGCTGATGGGCTGCCATTGCCATGGTTTGGTTGTGTGTCTGAGACTGTAATTTGAGTTTTGCATCTTCTTTAGGAGCCTCTTCTATTTTATTTTATTTTGTTTTATTTTTTTTAACCCACAAATGCAGCCTGGGGGTTCTGCCCCTCAGGTACTTCCTGATGGCAGTGCAAATCATTGCAAAGTATTTCTCTTTCTGCGTGCCCTGGAGGGTTTTTGTGCTAGCCTGGGAGTGAGGATTGGGTTTCATGGCTTGTCTTTGGCACAGCCAGGATTTTTGGAAAGCTTGATGTTTGCCAAGAGCATCCAGGAGCCCACACAATCCCAATGTCCAGCCCATCCACTGTGGATGGATTTCTCATGTCTGTGCATCTCTTGCAGGCTGTGGATCAAAGCTGTAGAAGTGTAGAACATCTCAGGTTGGAAGGGACCCATATGGATCATTACATCCAACTCCTTGCTCCTCACAGAACCACCTAAAACAAAACCATCAGTGCCAAAAGGAACACAAGCAACAACTAATAAACAGTGTTTGCAACAACAGAAAATCAGGGTTGAAGTGCTGAATGAGCACAAGCAAACTATCCCTGCTCCAAAAGGGGATGTGTTTTTCCCTGTGCAAAGGTAAAGGGAAATATCAAGCAGCTGCCAAATTCCTCTGTTGTTTTGAAGAGCTAATTTGAGATAAACAGCTGTGGAATCCATCTCAGGAAGAGGTCTGGGTCCAGTTTTGAAGGGTGGAGTCTTAAGGCCAGGCTGCATGGGAGATCCACTCTCACAGTCATCTCATGCCTCAGTAGGAAAATGCCAGAGATCAAGATACTCTGGATAAGGAAACATTTACTGGGAGGGCTTAGGAGTAAATCCACCCAAGGAAAGGGCCTAATGGGTGTATCAGAATCAGGCCTGGTGTCCTTGGGTGAACTGGACGTGTTTCAGACAGATCCCAGTACCTGCAACCCTCTCTGGGTTATCTCCACCTCTGCTGAGACACAGTACAGCACTGAAGCCATCAAAAACTGATCTATTCCAGGGTGGAAATCCAGTAGCATCCTCTTCTAGGTAATTAACCAAAGGGCCCATGCAACTGTGTGCAAAGAGCAAATTAAAGCACTGTGTGTTGGTCATGCCTGCAGTAAATAAATCAGTCAGGGAGGTCATTCCTGATGCTGGCTGGGATTTATTTATAGCCACTGTCTGTAAGAGCTCATCCGAGCAGGCAGGGATCATAGCAGGGCTGTGGCTGCTGGGAGAAATCATCTGTGTTTAAGTAAGGCAGGGAATGCATGCAGAGCCACACAGGATTCTTCTGGGTGAGCTTTTTTCCAAGATGAAAATGTTAGTTTGTCAAAAATTGGAGCTCTCTGCGTCAACATGCCAGGCTGTGTTTCTACTGGCAAACCAACAGGGTCAGGGCAGGGGTCATCAGTGGAGTTTTGGTGTGTCCCTGGTGTGTGGCCTGGACTAACCAGGAGCAGTGCAGGGGATGCCAGGGCTCAGGGATGCAGTCACACCCTACCCATCACCCAGTCTGAGTACATGCATCAGCTGGGGGTGTCTGTTGTCCAAAGTTACTCTCCCAAAATAAACCAGAGTGCTCAAATCAGCTCCTTATTTGAGGCACACTGAGAAGGATCTTGACCACAGGTGCAGCCTGTGGACCACAGGATTGTGTGGATTGTAACTACAGGGTCTGTGGACACAGCTGAGGGCAGCATTCTGCTGTCAGGGGGACAGGGACCATGATGGATGAGCTGGGCAGGACTGGGAGCAGCTGTGGCCACATGAGCATGATGCACACCATGGCCACACCGTGCACAGCCCCAGGAAAGTCCCAACACTCAGAGGGAAACTCCATCCCCACTGCTTGCACGTGGAAGGGGAGAGCTGTGGGAAAACACCTGGTTTTACACACTTTTGGGGCAAGAGGCACAAAATATTTCCCCTGTCAGCTGCCAGCTCTGGTTGTTGAACCACTTGAAAGCTGCCTGCCGTGCTGGTGTCTGTATGTGTGCAAATCACCCCAAGGCAGGTCTGGCCTTGATGGACAGAAAAGTTGTATTTTTGTTATTACTGTTATCACTGTTGTCTTTGTTATTATCACTATTATGTCTGGGAGTGGCATGAGCTCCCTCCTGCATCTTGGAAGCCAGGAGATGGGAGAAGGATCCAGAGAGTGGAGTCAGGATAGATCAGCTGGAGCTCAAACCCTGTGTTTGGTTTATTTGTGCAGGAAGGGTCTGACAGGAGTGGTGAATTGCCTCATTTCCCACTCTCTGTGATCCCCAGGGGTACTTCAGTCATTCCTGGAGGGATAAATTTCTTTTAGAGCCTCTAGAAAGAGTCACACACCTACCTGGATCTCCAGCAGTTTTATTCATGAACCTGTATAGGAAGAGATCAAACCCAGGGCTCAGATGTGGGGCCCATTCTTCTTTCAAACACAGCCAGGGCATCACTCAAAAGACAGACAAGGTGGAAGCACATCCTCCTTGCCCTCCAGAGCCAACATTCCCCTCCTCTCCCACGGTCCCAGTCAGGGATTTTCCACAATCCTGAGACCTGCTATTAGGCAATCCCAAGCAAGCAGTGTTCCCATGGGGCACATCAACCTTGTGCTCTCCCTCACTTTGCTCACTGCCTTCTAGTTTAGGATCTGCTGGGGCTGGGGGATTGCAGCAGAGGGGATGTTGTCTAATGGGGCAGATGCTGACAGAATCACAGGGTGGTTTGGGCTGGAAAAAACCTTAAAGATCTTCTTGTTCCAACCCCCCTGTCACGGGCTGGGACACCTTCCATGAGACCAGGTTGTTCCAAGCCCCATCCAACCTGGCCTTGAACACTTGCAGGGGTGGAGCAGCCCCAGTTTCTCCAGGTAACTTATTCCAGTCCCTTGCTACTCTTTGAGCAAAGAATTTCTTCATAACATCAACTCCAAACCTCTCCTCTTTTAGTTTAAAACTGTTCCTCTTTGTCCTGTCACTATCTGCTCCTGGACCAGAGGGGTCATAAAGCACAGGAGAACCTCTAACTGATGTCCAAACTGTATATTTATTTTCTTTAGCTTCTTGATATTGCATGTATTAGTGCTGATGCTTTGATTTACAACCTGTGCCTTGCCTGGCAAGTGCTGCCACTGGCAAAATTTGCAGCTCCTTCTGCCCTTGACAACCAGGCGTTAATTTTTGTATTTCTAACTGTCCACCAGGCTGGAAAAGATTAAGAGCAACCAGCCTAAGCCCTAAAACTGCTGGATTCCAGGCGTATTCTGTCCATCCATTCCTGCAGGAGGCAGGCAGGTTTGGCTCCTCCCTGGGGGCAGACAGGGGCTGTGAGTGCAGCGCTGTTTTTTCAGGCAGTGCGTGGTTATTTCTCTGGGATATGCAGCCCTGCCACACGTGGTGAGTGGAAGAAGCGAGCGAGATTTGCATCCTTGCCTGGCGCTGGCTCAGCTGCTCAAACGCGGAGTCACGGCTCCGTTCACACGGGGGGAGAGAGGAAGCGAGGGGGAGGATGTCACCACGTGTCACAGTCAGCCTTTTCCAGTAATTGGCGTGTACTTAAGCGAAGCTCATGTTTAATTTACCAGCAGGCAGATGGTGGAGAGCTCTCCCACCGCTTGGTCACAGGGCTTGAAGTCTCCTTTTTCTTCTCCGCTGTTGTGGCAGCAGAATCCACCAGCAGCGCTGATCTTGTGATCTGTCCCTACGTGTGGGCTCCTGGTGAGAGGGTTCCTTCCAGTTTATCCACTGGGGCTGTGACTCGAGTGCCTCCTGGGCTGCAAGAAGTGTGGGCAGCAGGTCAGGGGAGGGGATTCTCCCTCTCTGCCCTGCCTCCAGCTCTGGGACCCCAAGAGCAGCAGGACCTGGAGCTGCTGGAGACAGCCCAGAGCAGGCCATGGAGATGCTCCGAGGGCTGGAGCTCCTCTGCTCTGGAGCCAGCCTGGGAGAGCTGGGGGTGCTCACCTGGAGAGGAAAAGGCTCCAGGGAGACCTTAAAACACCTCCTGGTAGCTGAGGAGGGGTTATAAAATGGAGGGTGATTTTTTACATAGGCAGATGGTGATAGGACAAGGAGGAAAGGTTTTTAACTAAAAGAGGGGAGATTTAGATTAGATAAAATGAAGAAATTCTTGGCTGGGAAGGTGGTGAGGTCCTGGCACAGCCTGCCTAGAGAAGCTGTTGCTTCCCCATGCCTGGAAGTGATGGCCCTGCCACTGCCACACATCTAAATTGCAGGAGATGGGGTCAGGTGCTTTGTGTTACCTGGAGTGGGGCTCCTGGCACAGCTCCCTCTGGCTTTGCTCAGCAGATGTATGTCAAAGGTCCCAAACTGACTCCCTGGCTCCAAGGGCACGTGGTTTTATGGAGAGCCCAGGGGCTGCATGGGTGGATGGGTGGGCAGGAAATGAGGAAGCAAACCATACCTATTGTTTAGGTGCATAAATCTAACAAATTCCTTGCCAGCTAGTGTTTGCTTTACAGAACAAGCTGGGAACAGAGTTTATTAGTTATGCAAAGCTGCTTGATTATGAAAATAAAGTCTCAGATAAGCCAAACTTACCTGTCATGAATCAACAACAACAGAAAATAAGGTTTTAGAGATAAGCAAAACCAGCTCTCTGCTGGGAGAAATGGCCTGGTTCCTAGTCCAGCACTGTGCATCAAGTCCTATCTCATCTCCCAGACAATGCACTGGGTCCTCATCTCCTCCTCCTCTTGCCCACGGGATGTTTTGACTCCGGCACTGAGCAAAGAGAAAGGCATATGTGACCTAAATCAGGTTTTACTTCTGCTCACATCCCTGCAGCTTGAGTAAACAGCAGAGGATGTGACTGAGAGCACATATGGTGCCTTGTCAGCGCCTCCTCTGCTCCAGGTCTTCTTCTCCCTTCGCCAGAGGTGAGTTTGACTCACTCTGTGTTTAGGAAGATGCTTCTCCTTTCCACACTGCTCATTAAACCTCCCTGATGAGCCGGTGCCCAGCCCACCTCTGCAGCTTTTCGAGTTACACAGAGCAGCAATGTCAGGCCCTGCCTGCCAAACCCCATCAGAGGGCTGGGAAAGGACAGGAAAAGCCCCCCCGGAGACCGAAAACAAACACAAACACAAACACAAAAGGGACTCGCTTGATCAGCCCGAGTGCCAGCCCCACCCTGGGGTGTGGAATAAACACTGGCAGGTATTTATTTATTGCCAGTCAGCATCCAGGTATTTGTTTCTCTGTGTCACGGGGGCACACACTCATTCGTGGATGATGGATGCCTTTGATCCCAGCGAACCTGGGCACACTTTCATCTGCCAAGGCAAGGGAAGAAAGGAGCCAGCAAGATTTGTTATAAGTATGCTGGGATTTTCTAGCAATTTGACATCTAGATGCAAAAGATTTCTTTTTTGGATATCTGAACTTCTGCACCACACATTTGTCTATCCATTTCTAATCTTGCACTCAGAAATTTCTACATATTCATGTGTGTATGCTAAAGTATTTAACATACACGTATCTGTATCCACCCACGTTCACCTACGTATGAGTACACAATGCTGGAAATGATAATCTGGGTGCCTTGGCATTAATAATGCATAAATCAGATGTTTGCAAGAGTGAATACATGACAGATGATGCCATTTCAGTCTTGGCACACACACGTGCATCTTTTCTCCATCTGTCTAGTTATGAACATTTAGGTGTGCTTAACACCAGCATGGGCTTTTATGGGAGTGTTTCTGGGATGAATTAAGTTAGCACACAGCCCTGGTTATCCCAGCCAGAGTAAACCTCAGCAGGAGCAATTAATTAAAAGTCACAGAATAGTTTGGGTTGGAAAAGAACTTAAATTCCATCTCATTCCAACCCCCTGCCATGGGCAGGGACACCTCCCACTGGCCCAGGTTGCTCAAAGCCCCATCCAACCTGGCCTTGGACACTTCCAGGGATCCAGGGACAGCCACAGCTTCTCTGGGTAACCTGTGCTAGGGCCTCACCAGCCTCACAGAGAAGAATTTCTTTGTAATATCTAACCTAAACCTACTCTCTTTCAGTTAAAAGTCATTTCCCCTTGACCTGTCATCCCATGCCCTTGTTCCTGTTCATAAAAAAAAAAAAAAAAAATTAAAAAATACACCTGTTGTACTTTGCAGAATCAATATGGATCCAGTGCAGGCATCAATGTCCTGATCATCTCAAGGTCACTGCCATGAGAAGAGGAAAATGTCCTTATATGACTGAAGAGGCTAAGTTCCTGGCTTTGACCACATGACTACTGAAGAGTTCCATCCAAGGTCTGATTTTATGAGGCTGCAGGTAAAACGTGGAGGTGTTGCAGCCGTGAGAAAAGCTTCCCCTCACTGAAAGCACACACAACTTTACTTTGATTTGTCCCAGCTTTATGGATGTTAAGGGAAATGTCTTTAGTGCATGCGAGGTGGAAATATAGACCAGGGAGATTAGATAAGGGGTGTTTAGAGAAGTTAATTTCCCCGTCTGAAATGGTCACAATGACTTGCAATGTGATGAGTAACCATGGGCTGCTGGAGGTCAAGGGACTGGCCCCAGGGGAAGGTTTTTCCCCATTGTATACAAGGGTGTGAAAAAGAGGGAATTTCTCAGCTATCCTGAGTATTTTATGGAGCTGGGGTTTATTCTGATATGATCCTCCAGGTATTTCTCCACTGTCCTGGTGAGGCTCCTGAATTTAAAGTGGTAACTCAAAGAAGCATCAAGGGAATGTGCAGATTCTTGTCTGGCCCAAGTCTGGCTGCTCCTGTCCTCACAAACAATTAAGGACATATTTTATCCTTATCTACTTTTATAGCCTTTATGACACCAATTTGCCAGGAACACACAGTACTTAACTGAGGTGCCCCAGCAGTTCCCATATTGCAATAAACTTCAAGGGAAATGTGAGTGATGCCCAGCTCCCAGAGAAAGCAGCAGGTGTGATGTCCAGTTTAGACTTAGGTGACAAAATGCCCGTGTGCCTTCGACTCAATTGATTGGACAGGGAGCCAGGATCAGGCAGATTTGGCCATCTCCTCTGTTCTTTCTGAAGTACAAAAGGCACAACTCATCTTAGTCATGCCAGAAAGTGCTTCAATATGCTCCACCTGAAGTCATCCTTCCACTGCTCCTTGCTGTGGACACCTGGAAATGTGCATTTCTTCCACCCACCAGTGGAATAGACACAAATTTGCATTTTTTCAGCTATGAAACCTTTGTGGACCCAGGACTGAGTCACCATGAGGTACAGCCTCCTCCAACCACACCACCATGTGTGTATCACCTACAGAGCAGGCAAAGGAATACTTTCCTCTGCTTTCTTTCTTTTTTTTTTTTTTTTTTCTCAAAACCTTCAGAAGAACAGGCAGGGAAGACGTAGAGGTCACAGCAGCCTTTTTTCAATCACGTGTCAAGTTCCAGCTCAGATACAGCGTGTTCTATCAGATAAGAGGAAGCAGGGTGGCTCCTGACCTGGGAGCTGTCACAACTCCCCAGGGGTCTCAGGGTGACAGTGGCAGACACTGCCTTGGAGCCACCTTGCAGCATTTCTTATAACTGGAGACACACTTCTGAATCTATAAACGTAAATTGCCTCTGGAGAGGTCACTGAGATCAGAGCAAGGAGCCATCAGCTGCTTTGTGGCCGTGTGGAACCCTCAAAGTAGGAAAAGGCAGTACACAGGGCTGCTGTCCAAAAACAGGGATCTTCTGTGGTCCCTGGCTTTTTGCCATTTTTGTACTCCCAGTTAGACCCTCTCACCATCATCCACGGCTTGTGGTCTCAAAATGTCACAGGTTTCAGTGGCAAGCTCTCCCTGTGTTCTGCTGTAAGAGGGGAACAGAGCGGGGGGAGGTTTTTTGGGATGCCCCTGGAAGGTGGGAGTGGGTTGATCAGGGCTGCTTGATGGGCTCCAAGGCCTTCAGCGCCATCTACTGCCATGCCACGTCTTGGCTCCCTTGTGATCCCTCCAGGAGTGGGTTTAGAGGATGCTTCCAGGATCGTCAGATCGAATAATTAGCAGCTAGATCCTGCTTTCATGGGCTGACTGCAATTTTTTTAAAAATAATTTTATATATATATAAATAAATATATATAAAATATGAAAATTCCAGTGTCTGGAGATAAAACCTGGCGCCATTTCCCTTAAAAATTCATAGGAAAGCAAAACGAAAATACCTAAGAGCTGTTATCTGAGAATGAGCAAGCTCCAGGCAAAAGATAGTGACTGGGAGATACTGTGCTGTTCTTTCTGATTTGAGTCTGCCTAGAGGATGTTCCTCATTGTCAGCATAAACTTGTGAAGATTGAGCAGATCCTTCAGTGAAGGTCAGAGGGAAACGAAGATATGTTTCCCAGAGAAGGTGTGGCTGCCCCTGGATCCCTGGAAGTGTCCAAGGCCAGGCTCGATGGGGCTTGGAGCAACCTGGGATAGTGGGAGGTGTCTCTGCCCATGGCACAGGGTTGGAACTGGATCATCTTAAAAGTCCTTTCCAACCCAATCCCTTCTGTGGTTCTGTAACAGAGAAGTTATTAAATATGGGTTTATTGAGTTACCTGTGAGCAGACACAAAGCATCCCTCACATTAAACAGTGAAGAAATGTTAGAGGGACAAGTGACAGGACAGGTGCAGCTGAAGAAATGGGTCTGTCTCTATGTCATGTTCCAATCTCAACCAACTTGAATCAAATCAGTTGAACCCAGTGAAAATATATCGAATTTCCAGCCCCTGTATTAAGAACAGAACTTGATTGTGCTCTTCCCAGGACAAAAAAAACCCCTAGAGGTTCAAAACTGTTCCAGGCCTAGGACAGATCAAATTTATGGAGCAAGGCAACAAATTATTTCTGACATGTCCCAGGATTTAATCCTTGTGAGCAGAGCCTTGACGGCCAGCCCCAAAATCCACCTCTTCCACCATTTAGGAGCTGGAGTTGTTCTAAGGCATTTTGTGGGTGTGTTCCTGCCCTTCACACTCAGGTGTAGCAGGAGTTCTATACACACATTCCTCTCTACCTGCTCCAGAATGTGGTTATTAATTTTATGGAATGAAGACTCAAAATTGATTCTGCTCAGATCTCCTGATTCTGTAGATGAAGCCAAAGGCTGTGCAGAAGCTTTGGCATCTCCCAGTCCTCAGTAGTCCACACTCAAGGCAAAGGGAAAGATGAACCACAAAGTGTGAGTGTTTTACATCATCTATAAAACCATCAGAGAGCACTAAAACAGTTTCAACATAAGGGAAATGAGTAACACTCAGGTCTCCTCTGGTGTGAGCAGAGATGTTTGGGGCTCCAGAGAAAACATCAATTATTTTTAGTTCAACATGCCCTTATTTATGGAGTACAAAGCCTTTCAGATGTAAAAAATTACAGATTTCAACTCATTGACTCAATCAGTGACTGATTTTATATCCTTGTGTTTGCCAACAGCCAAGATCAGAGAATTCTAGGATGGTTTGGGTTGGAAAGGACCTTAAAGATCATGTAGTACCAAACCCCTGCCATGGGCAGGGACACTTTCCACTAGACCAGGTAGAGCCCCATACATTTGTTTGCACTTCATTCTTCTGGTTGATGAAACCATTATTAGGAACTTGGATCAGTTTGACCAAATGAGAAGGGCTGTGGGATGACACCAAGTCACAGTTTTGACAAAAGCTACCCAATTTTAGATTCCTCTCCTGTGATCCATGAACAGGGTAGGGAATCCTACAGGTGGCCTGGACATCATATAACCTCTTGGTTGAGAGATTTGGGAGCTGATCTCAGCATGCTCCCACACCAAACAACCAAACACTTTGCTTTCCCCAAGGTCTCATACACTGTCAGATTCTCTGGGTCCTGGAAAATTGAAAGAAGCAGATTTTGAAGAACTGGTAGCCCAAAAGGAGGGCAGATCTTGGAATATGAACTGAAAATTGGAGATTATTAAAACCAGTTTGCTTAGTGACACCAACAGTCATCTAGGAGTGCTTGTGGACTGGGAGTTAAATACAATGTCAGGACCTCTTGCTTGCTCTTCTGGTGAGGATCTGATCAATCAGGACATCAGTAGATATTAGAAACAGTTGGGAGGCTCCCATTAATGAAGGTTTAGAACATAGCCTGGCATAATTGCAACCTAAAAGCTTGGGCTGAGCTCCAGCTGGTGTTGATTCACCAGCAGCCTTCTGCTGCAGATGGCTGGGTAAATTAGGAATGCTGTGCATAGCAACCTGTAGGCTTTTTCCAATGAAAACAAACAAAAAACCTCAGCGTGGTTTCTGCAGGAATGGAACTCCAGTTGAAACATTGGAGCTGAAACTTTGTCCCTTATCTGAAGACCAGTCCTGGAGACCAAAAGAGCATGAGAAATGCAGATTCCTCCCAATCATGCATAACTTCTTGAAAAAAACATTCTTTAACAAATCTTGAGTATCATTTCTTCTAGCTGACGTGCTTGTGCTGCTCCTCCTGGCATGCTGAATGTCTGGATAAAGGTACACTTCTGCAAACACACCCAAATTCCTCATGGGCATTGCCCAGGTCTCCAGCTGGGAAATTTGATGTGCAAAATGTGACCTTGATCACATGCTGAGTGCTCCAAGGATGAGGTGTTGCAAGCAGCCTTTCTGGGATGGCTTGTAGGCTTGTGATAAGGATCATTAGTGTTCTCACCCACCTTTGGTGTCCCCTGTACATCCCCCTTTGTCAGTTCAGCACCTTGGCATGAGGAGAGCTGGGTTCCAGGAGTTCACAGCCACCTCTCTGATCCCAGACATGCCTGTGACTGAAAAGGACAGGCCTGGGGTTGAGTGATTTGACTTTGCAGTGCTTCCATTTACACAGATGTGAGTTACTGATAAGGAATTCTTGGAGATCTCTGCAAACTGCATCATGCCTTGCTTATGTAGGAGTTAATTGTTCTAATTATTATATTCCTTTTGCTACCAGTGAGTGATTCAGCACAAAGGAATCTACCTGAGGTGATGGGACAAGGAGCTTTTGGCAGTGCTCTGTCAGCAGGATTTGGGGAGGAGACATCTGAGCTCTGTTTCTGAATCTGTGGCTGAGACTCCTCCAAGACCTTGCCCAGGACGTTTAAATACATCTGTGGTTCACCTTACCAGTGTGTTAAACAGGAGGAACAATGAGAACCCTGCAGGAGGGATGAATTCCTCACTGTCTGCAGCTTGACTGGAGAAGCCTTGAGTGCCAAGGAATGCAAAGGTCCTTATCATTTTCAGTTTGTGTCTTCAGTTTGTGACCTCAGCATCCACACCATGCTCCCAAGTGGCTGTGATGGCAAGTTTGGGTTTGCCTTATGACAACCAACAGGAACAAAGGGATCCTCACCTCTGGTAGAAAATGCTCCAAAATGAGGGGGAAAAGTAAAAGCTTGGATTACTCTGCCCTATTCAAGGCCAGGCTGGATGGGGCTCTTCACCTGGTCTAGTGGAAGGTGTCCCTGCCAGTGGGAGGGGGTTGATCTATGTGACCATTCTAATGTCTCTTCCAACCCAAACCATTCTGTGATTCTGTTCCAAATACACAATAACAGAGATTTTTAAAGCATTGTATATTAATAGGCTCTAACTTGATGAACAAGTGACTCTTTATGAGCAGCCACAGCAATCAAATTCTGCTGACATGGGCTCTGGTCTGAGCTAAGGCTGCCTGTCATGTTGACTCTACCCGTGGGTGGCTTCCACAGGGAATTTCTCCACTGAGAAGTTGCTTCTCTTTTGCTCCAACGCAGGTTAAATTAGTCAGATGACAACTTTGGGCCACCTTCCCAGAGATGTGGCTATTTCCAGATTTACAGAGACAAACATTTCCAAGCAAAGAGCTAAAAGCAGCTCAAATTTCCTCTGTGGGAGAAAAGGGACATATTTAATCTGTTCTTATCCACCACAGGATCATGTCTTACACCTGCCCTTCATCCTTTACTGTCAGTAGTGTTTTAGCAATTTTTTTTTAAAATTTCCTTTTCATTTTGTTTTTCCAGATTCTTGTCTACTCTGACTTATCTGTGGAAGACATACAAAGAATATTTTGTAAGAGCAACAAAAGCTCCTGAAGGACGCAGTTTGCCATGCCTTTCACCCATCCTTAAGGATGACTTGGGCCAGTTTTGCCTTTTCAGGACCACTTTACACATGGATTGAATGAAATTGTGGTAACTTGCAGTGGGAAATCCCACCAAAATCACAGAGAATAAAGATGAGTCACACGTGTGGTAAAAAGTAATCCAACACAAAGTTTCCATTATTCTCACCACTCCCTCCTGTTTAGAGCCTGCTGACATGGTGATGCTTGAAATAATAGTGAACAAAAAACAGTTCAGGGAGAGGTGTGATGTTGAACTTGGCCAGAGCCTCCCAGGAGTTCTAAAGCACCTGAAGATTCTTGTAAGAAAAACAGATTATAGGGTCAATTATTATCAGTTATTAATTATCATTATTACCAGTTTAATTTCTGCTTTCCAGGCACATTAAGTAAGAAGATCCCAAGGTCAGGGCAAAACAGAGCTGCACATCACATTCAGCAGTGGAATTTGATCCTTGCTGCAGGGTAAGCTATTGTTTGAACTTTGTACCCCCTCAGACAATATTTTCAGTTACAGGTTGCTTACAAGATTTGAAAATGGCGTTTTAAAGCAAGCAGATAATTTGTCAGCTCAGTAAAAAAACCCTGGGATTTAATTCTGTGATGTTCTCAAAAACACAAGACAGAATAACACTGTTCTTAGCCAATTAATCTCTTGGTGTGGGAGCTGACCTGGATTTAGACAACTCCTAGAATACTGGAAAATTTTATTCTCAACTTTCAGGCATGATTAACAAAATAATGTATTTTGTATGCGGCTTCCTTTGTTTGTTGCTTTCACTTTATTTTCCTTCTACATCAGATATTTGAAGAAATAAAACCAAAAGTAAAACTGCATTTGGCACACGAGGAGCTACATGTACCCATTCCTGACTCAGGGTCATGCAGCAAGAAGAGCTTGATATGGGCTGCAGTTTGGAGCTCATTGCCTGGACCTGAGGACTTCTGGAGAATTTGGCTGAGGAGTGCTCCAATCCCACATTGCAATTGCCTCTGGCTGCAAAATTAACTAACAAAATCAAGAAAAACTGCCTTATTTTGATTCATTGATCAGAAATGCTGTATCTTCAGTAGGAATGCTGATGCCAAACAGTATGGCCTTTGTCTCTGGCTCTTCCTCTTGAGCCCTGCACTAGACCCTACACGTGAAAATCAGGTTATTTGGCCTCAGGCACCATTGTGGTGAGTGCACTGGCAACCTGAGGTGAGAAGTGAAAGTTTGCAAAGCCCAAAGCTCCTTTCACCTCTGACATTGTCCCCCCTTGGAGCTCTGGAGCTGGCCCAGCTCCCCAGGCTCTGTGAGAGCTCCAGGGCCTAAAGTTCAGGATGGTGGGAAGGGTCAGCTCCTCCCCTGGAGATAACCAACACGTGGAGAGGTGATGGCTCCATCTGGACCTTGTGCCTGCCAAAAGAAGTCTTCTAAGAACTCCTGAAATGAAATCCAGGTGTGACTGTACAGCAACAGCAGGGTGATCTTCCCATGGACCTGCCATTCCCTTGGGCCCAGCAGAGCTGGGGAGGGAGGCTTTTCCTTCCCAAAAGCTCCCATTATCTTGGTGAGAGCAGCACTGGGGATAGAGCTGGTCCTTCCCTGGTGAAACCCTGGTGAAATCCCCCTCCCCAAGACCTCCATAGAAACCCCTCCAGGTGAACATGTGGCTGGATGAAGCCCATATCCCTTCTGAGGAGGAGCAAACCTGTCACCTAGAGAAATTCAGTGGAGATCTCTTCAAGGATCAGCTACAGAGGGCCATTAGGACTTACAGCCCTGCAGAACAAGGGGGAGGCTGGAGAAAGCAAGTGAGACATGGATCCAAAGTGGATCCTGCAGCCTGGTGGTTTTCAGTCATTGCTGCGCATCTGCTTTCCTTTGTGCAGGGGCTGCAGATTGTTTTGCACAAAAAAATGAGACAACATAAACGAGAATTAGTCCCCAAGCTTTTGTTTTTGAGTTAGTGTCACCCAAGAAACAAGGCTGGGCCTGGCTTGGCTCACCCTGAAGGCTGGAGAGGGACTTTTTGCAAAGGCATGCAGTGATAAGACAAGGAGGGATTGCTTTAAACTGATAGAATAGGTTTGAATTGGATATTAGGAATAAATTCTTCACTCTGAGAGCACAGGTTGCCCAGAGAAGCTGTGGCTGCCCCTGGATCCCTGGAAGTGTCCAAGGCCAAGTTGAACAGGGCTTGGAGCAACCTGGGATAGTGGAAGGAGTCTCTGCCCATGGCAGGGGGTTGAAATGAGATGAGCTTTAAGGTTCCTTTCCAACAAAACCATTCTGTGGTTCTATAATGACATTTCTGTCACATAAATTCTTTTGGGACCAGGTTGCCACTGAAGCAGCTGACAAGGACAACATGGAGCAAGACAAGTGACAAGATCCATTTTCTCATGTTCTTGTAAGCTATTTCTTCCCAAAAAAGACAGGGACACAATAACATCACCTGCTGCAGTCCCAGCCTTTGTGAGGCCTGGGAGAAGGTGTTGATAATTAGGCTCGTGACTCATGCCTTGGGTGCGGAATTTCTGCTCTAACGCTCTGCTAATTAGCGCACACTTCCTGATCAATGGCGGGGTAATTAGGAGATTAGGGTTAATGGGTCAGACTCATTGAAGGCTCCCTGCTCTAAGTCAGATTACTCCTGCTGTCATTAACCTTACCTTTCCAAGTTGCTGGATACAGACACCCACAGGGACAGTGATGAGGCTCCAGGGACCAAGACACTGTCAAGGGAATATTGCATCCATGATTGAGCCAAAACCCAAACTTTAAACATACTGAGGTCTGCCAAGTGATGCTTTTCATATATCCACGGAATCCTTTGCTTCTCTGCTAGAAGCCAGGCAAAAATGGTCCCTCTGCAGGATTATTCCAGTGAAGTGGTATTTTGCTTCAACAGGCTCTGTTCAAGCAGCAGCTTGTCTGAGGAACAGATATTCACCACACAGGCTGGCAGTGTTTGTATTTCCCTTGCAAACAGACCTGAACCAAATCTTGACATTGCACTGAGAGTTTTGGTCATTTAAAATAATTTTCCTGTATTTTTTTAAGGTTTAAAAAAGAGTTATTTTATCCTGTAATATCATAAGATCATAGCATCATTAAGGTCAGAAAAGACCTCCCACACAAGATCATTAAATCCAAACTTTAACCAAATATCACCATGTCCACTAAACCTTATTGAGAAGTGCCACATGTACAGAGATTTTGAACGCTGAGAGGGATAGTGACTCCACCACTTCCCTGGGGAGCCTGTTTTAGATTCCTTTTCACACTTCCTCAAAGTGTTTTCCCACACCATTTAAATTCCAAAATTATTCTGTTGCCTTTAAAGCCTCAGGTGTTTTTTTGGTTTTTTTTCTTGTTTTTGTTTTTGTTTTTGTTTTTGTTTTTGTTTCCAGGAGTCACAGCCACATGGTAGCCTCTCTTCTGGGATATTTGCAGCCAAACACTAGAACAACCAACATACCTGGAAGCAAAATCTAGGGTCTGCCCATGAGGATGTACAACATAGTTGTGACAACTTTTGGAGACACAAAGAGTTTCTTATCCAGCACATCAAACATCTGGATTCACCCTTTGCTGCTCATGCAGCAGGACTATCCTTCACAGAGTTATTCCAGTAACACAGCTCAGCAAAATCCTGTTTATTTGATTGTAGTGGCTCCATTAACCTTCCCAAATAACTCAAATCTGAGTATAGAAAAGGAACAGTGTTAGCATCTGAGGCTTTTCTGTGCTGTGTGCTGCTCTCCTGTTTCCCTGGGACCTTCACCCCTATCCTGGTGCTTCTCTCAGCGCTGCAGCACCTTCACCTCAGTCTTTTTAAAGCACAGGGGATGAAAAAGCAAAGCTCTGTGTATCCACAGATGCTCTCCACTGCCAGGGACATATTTTCCATCACCAAATATGCCACGGATAGAATCCTGCTGCTTTCAGGGTTTTGAAAGTTATTTGTACAAATTCAATGGGACAGCATTCAGGAAAAAATGTGACCATGTGTTTATCTTGTCATATTTTCCCTTAGATCACTGCTGTAAACCAAAATACTGGGCTAGATGGCCCTTGACTAGTCATTTTTATGTTGTTTCCTACAAATAAGTACAAGACTTGTGTTTGTACTCTCTGGTTCCAGCCCACAGTGAACAGGATGAGCACAAGAGCGGGAAGAGAGGATCAGGCCAATGTCATCCCTGAAATTAAAGGAAACAAACATGTAAGGACAGGATGAGCATGAGAGCAGCTGTACAGGATCACACTGATGGTCCACATGAAGCACTGCCAGCACTGACTGAGCAGAATATGGGAGCCTTCTCCTAGGACAGCCTTCCTGTGGCTGTGAGTCACAGATACTCAAGGGAAAAACTGAGGTTGGAGGGAAAGTCTTGGCCTAAGCAGCTTGGAAAGTGAGGTTCAGCTCTGGACATAGTTGCTGGCTGTTCCGAACCCTGTTTCTTCCACACTGGGTCTCAGCTGTTCTGTGTAAAACACTGACCTTAAACACCAGCAAGGAAAATGTGCAGAAATCCATGGGACTGTGAGCAATAGGTGCTGAGGTGGTTGTGTGCACAACAGACACTGGGGAGGATAAATTGGGAGAGCTGAGAGGGCTCAGGGCAGAGGACAGGTTCACCTCTGCAAGCACTGAAGAGGTGTTTTGTCACCTTCAAGCCCAGGCCCAGAAATGTGGGAAGCATCTGGGGCAAGTGCTTCAACCTGCATCTGTGACAGAGGGGCAGAGGTGCTGCTGACCCATTTTTGCCATACCTGGCCAATAAACCACCAGCCCTGGAGGAAAAACAAGCCCAAAATCCCTGTCCTGAAAGTTTAATTTTTTTGCCAAAATCTCCCTTTGAAGCCCAAGGGACTTTGAATCTCCCTACCTCCCCAGGTAGGAATGATTTCCCTACCTGGACATGTCTGCTCTGATCCCTCAACCCCAAATCCCCTAAATAGCTTAGACACTGAAAAAGTGCCTGTTTTCATTTGCTTAGAACATTATTTCTACCTTTTATGAGCAGGGTGGCAGTTTTCACAGAGAAATAATTCCAGACAGAGTTATTAAAAGATTAAAAAACACACCCAAAATGGAAAAAGAAAAAAAAAAAGAAGAAATCCAGGCTGAAAAAGCAAATATCTCTACCAGAACTCCAGGGCGTTTCTCATAACATCTTGCTTATGTTATAAAGTATGTTTTATTTTTTTGTTTGTTTGTGGTTTTTTTTTGGTTTTGTTTTGTTTTGGTTCTCTTTTGTTTTCTTTAGGGTTTTTTTAATTTTTTTTTTTTTTTTAGTGGGGTGAGGTAGATTCAATTACTTCTCTGAGATTCATACAACCTGCTGATAAACCAGATTAAAAGTCACCTGTTGCAGAGTGGAAGTACTGCAAGAACCTCCCCAGCTCTGTAATCTCCTTGGTTCCTGTGCTGACAGGAGATGCCTGGCTTGCATTTCCAACAGCTTCATGCCTTGTTCTCGTGACAGCTGAGAAGTCACCCCCTGTGTGGACACGTGTTACCTGTGGCCTGGCAGCTCCCTGGGGCTCGTGACTCCTGGCAGAGCTGAGTCACAGCCCCAGGTAGTGCTTGCAGGTGTGTCACCTTGTCCTGGAAAGAAAAGGTGACGTGGTTGCAAGTGGCTCTGTTTGAACTCTGGCTGAAGACTTGAGATATCAGAGAGGTGAACCTGAAAACCCAAAGAAAAAAAAAAAAGAAAAAAAAAGTAATGCTAAAAAAAACTACAGAAAAGCTGCGATTTTGAATAAATCTCAGTGGAAACTCAGAATCTCTAAAATTATGAAGGATTTTAGGGGACTTGTGTTTAAGCAGGTGCAAAATTTCCTGTACTGAAACCCACTATAAACAGTATCAATACTACAATTTTCCATGGAATTGTTCAAGGCCAGGAGAGATTGGGCCCTGGGGAAGCTGATCTACTGGGTGGCATCCATAGCAGGGGATTGCAACTGGATGATTTTCTGGGTCCCTTCCAACCCAAACCTTTCTATGATTCTCTGACACTCACATGCTGCCCCAGTACTGCTTCACCTTGCCTGGGTAGGACGAGATATTTGCTTCTTCTTAAAGTAAAAAATGAATGTACAACATCTAGGAGGGAAAGCAGATGTATTTATAGAGTTACTGATGTTTGCTTGAGCAGGCAGATGCTGGGCATGTCTGAAATATCTTCACTGTTTAGTTTTGTTTTGTTTTTTTTAAGTCACCGAGTCTCCTGGAGATGAAGTCACTCTCAGAGGTGACTTCAGGACACGGAAATCACCTCAAAGCTCTGCTGGACTTTTGCCTTATGTCTATACCAGGTGTTCTGCAGCACAGTTTGCTTTACACTTCTGCCTCTTGAAACATCCAGGACCAAAACAAAGCCCTGTGATCCCCTTTCTCTCCTTTGGCCATTAAAATCCCAGTGATTTCTTACAGCAGGCATGCTGCAGCTCAGGTCTAAATATGGCTTTAGAGGAAACTCAACATCCTCACTCAAAAAAAAAAAAAAAAGCCAAACAACCTCTCCCCTTACTTCCCCCGTAATTACAGTTGGACATAACGAGTGATGTTTATTAATTTCAGCTCTCAGAGCTGATCTCACCACCGAGTTGGGGTTCGGGAAGTCTCTGAGTCATGTGGAAGGTGCAGAGCCAGGAAATGTCAGCTCAAGGAAAAGGAGTAAACATTAAGGTGAAAAATGTTAGAAGCTGGTGGCAGATTCCTACGGGAAGCTGTGGGAAGCTGGACAGTGCTCAGAGCAAATTGTGGCCTTGGGTTAAATGTCAGCATTCAGCTTGGTTGACAAATTAAGCAGAATATTTCCCTGTGATGATTCCCTAAGGATGCAAAGGAAAAAGGAGGCAACACGCTCATATGTGACCCAAGGTCCTGTATTGTAGAGTGTCCTTTTTCTTCACCACTTCAGATAATTGAGAAAGCAACCAGTGCCTTCATGGAGGACGGGGAACCCATTTCCCTCTCTGTTCTTTTCCCTAGCAGACCCAGCCTTGCACTCTGTGGGTTAGGACTGGGCTTTAGTGCCCCAGTGACTTTAAAGGCTCAGGATGTGGGCTGAGAGGCTGGTCTTGGCATGAATCAGAGCTTCAGATGGGCAGAAGCTTGCTGTGAATTCTGCATGAATTCAGCAAATGATCACAGGTGAAGAAGATTTTGGAAACAAAGTTTTTAAAAAAATCTGGGGTGCAGGCATCTTTTAAAAGTCACTGCCTGCTAAAATCCACGCAGTGTTAATTTTTCTTCCTTATTTTTACTCACTGTATTGGTGGGAAGTGTTTTGTCACTAAATAAATAGGAGAGAGGGGACAATCTTGGGGTGGGAAGAGAAACCAAGGACCCAGGAGACCCTGGGTCTGCACTGGGTGTAAATTCAGACTGAGCTGCCCCTGTTCCAGGTGGCTTGGTGGAGTGTCTGAAAGCACACAGGACTAAGGCAGACTGTGGCTTCTGAAAAAAAGTTGAAGAAAACCCTCAGAACCAAACTATGAACAAAGGTTATTTTTTAAAAATCTTTTCTCTCATTCTAAATTCCGGTTTTCCCTCATGAGGTCATCTTAGTTACAGGGCTTTGTACAGACAAGCAGAGGACCAGGGGAGAAAAGATTTGTCCTCTCCTGCATCAGTGAAGAGAAAACATCTGTCTGCTGACTTCAGGTATCCCTGGTGTGTTTCTGCTTGATCTGATGAAGAAATTTGAGTTTCGCTTCACTGTGGGAACTTTGTCTGTGGTCTGAGTTTGCTGAAGCACGGCAGAATTTAATCTGATTTCACTTCTGCAACTGCAGCCCTGGCTGGGGAAATGGAGCCCAGGACTTTGGTTCCAACACTGGATGTGCCTGGCCGTGGAGCAGAAGGACCACATTCATACTTTCCTCTCTACCCCTTGTGTGTGGCAGCACACTGCAGCCTGCAATGAGGAGGAAGCTGCTGGTTTAAGTTTCCTTGCAGAGGTGTCCTTTCGCAGCATGACTCATTTTGTACCCATCTTTGTCATTTTTAACAGCTCTTTTGTCTAAAATAACAAACTTTTTAGTTAGGAAGAATTTCTCTTGCCTCTAAGGGATGTGTGTGTGCAGTATAGAGGTGATGGAGTGGTGTGTGAACAAATTTAAGGGGGATGTACCAATGAGAGTGGCCTGCACCAGAAATTGTGAACCTCCAGTCTCCCATAGTTACTGAGATAAACTTTTTATAATTTCCAACCTCTCAGAAATCCCAAAGCTGATGCTGTGCCTTGGTTGCATCTCTTTTAAAGTGAACTCTGGATGTAAATGGGTTGAGACAGAGGGGAATAGCAGGGGCTGCTTTCACACCACGCTTCCCCCTGCTCTCCTGCTGCCCTTCCTCCATCACATGTGGCTGCATCCCTCACTGAGTCCTGCAGCTGCACAGTCTAGACAACCTGCCCTTCCACAAGCTTCAGAGCGAGCAGATACAGCTGCACTTCATGTGCCTTTCTGCTCGGCCTCATGCATTTGCATTTTTTTATCGTGGGTGCTTCTTGCCTTTTGTCCTCGTTCTGCTCTTTTGAACTCTTTCTGACCTCCTGCGAGGCTTATCTCTGCCTCATGCCAACTTGTGATATGCTCTGGGGAGCTGGAACAGCTGACTCTGGATAAGGCAGTGAAGGTTGGCGTAATCTCTTGTAAGTACGTCTGAAAATAAAAACTTTGACTAAAAACAGGAGAATTCAGGTGTTTGCGATTTCCCCTTTTTTGGCTAACTCTGAAGAAATCTTGGTCCTGTTTTAAAGCACAGTGAAAACAAGTGGAGGTGCTGTTCTCTTCAATTCATCATATTTGATACAAAGGAAGTGATTTTAAAATCACTCCCAAAGGGCTTTATTCCCCAAAAAGGCTGGGATCAAAGACCTTTTGCAGAGTAATTCCTTTGAGATTCAGATTAATGCTATTTACAAGATGATTAATGATTAAAGGAAAAGTTTAGCATTAAGCTCTGGTGCATTAATGCCACATGACTTGATGTTGCTCCAATATTTTGGCCACCCTGCAATCCCAGTTTTATCTCTCATTGCTATAGTCCAGTTGAAAAAAAAAAAAAAGAGCCATGGGAGACAGCAACAGCATTTCTGGTTGTTTTCTCTATAGTAAAGAGCCTAAAAATGTGGCACACTCTGTATTGATACAGGGTGGAAAGGTAAGAGCAGGACCTGAGTGATCACAGCTGCTCATCTGCCCTTCTAAAAGGATCAGACACACACAAGGGGTTTCTCAGTGCTTTTATTTAGCCTGCAGGACATGCATGTTTCTTACCACGTGATTTTTGAAGTAAAATCAGCACCCTTAAATTTTGCTCTCTGCAAAAAAAACCCCACTGAAGGCTGGGCTCTCCTTCAGCCCCACCAGATCTTCAGGTCTTTAAATGGTGATACAACGTGCACCAATCCAAATTTAGTTTCTGTTGAACTTTTTCCTCTTGTTTGTTTCCTTTATGGGATGTGTCATCCTAAAACTGACACTCCAGTGTCTGTTTCAAGGAGGTGTTTGAGTGAAGAGCTGCCAGGCAGGGAACAGGAGGTCCTGAAGGAGGAATTGGGATGTGGATGGAGGCATGGAGCAGCTTTATTCCTGCAGAAAAGGCTGTGTGGTTGGGGAAGGGTAAGAAATGAGAGTAGATGTGTAGCCCTGTCCTGATTGGAAGGGAAGGCTGGGATATGTGAACGTGATGCAGAAGGTGAATGGAAGCTTAAAAATTTAAAAGCCAAGGGAAAATGGATACCATCTGCTGTGTTTTGGGTGGAGAAATCTGGGGGAACAGGCAGGAAGAGCAGTAGGGATTCACACTATTTTCATTCTAATGTCTAGGACTTATGTGTCTGCTATAGAACTAATTGTATATTTTAGTGTAGGATTCTGAACTTTTACAGGTGTTTGTTCCAAAGTGGGATTTCCCACCTTCTTCATCTGCTCCTGACCTCCCACAGATGAGGTGTCGCATCTGCAAGTCCTTTGCAGCTGTTTCTGTTGCCCTTGGGTGTCTCAAATGGCCCTGGGTGCCTCTGTGCTATTGAAACTGCACCAAACTCCTGGATTTGGTTGCAGCCAACAAGGCAGAAGGGACCATAAGTGGGATTTTTGTGTCTGCTTGGAGGAGCTGATTAGTGGGATCTGGATGTGTCAAGACAAGGAGCCTCAAGGCAGTGAGGCCACACAGCTGTGGTTGAGAGCAGAAATAAAGGGCAGGAGGGAAGTGGTCTGGCAGATAAAATCATTCTGTGATTCCCCCCTCACTTCAGCTGTTTCCTGTTTCAGGCCCTGGTGCTGATACCAGCATGGACTGTGCAGAAAACTGTGTGGTTTGGGTATAAAGTTTGTGTTGGAATGACAAGCTTCCTTCCTGCCAGTCTGAAGAAGTCAAAGGAGGACACAGTGCAGAAAACACCATCAGTGGACACCTTCCCTGCTTTAAAGAGTCATCCCTGCTATTTAGTGGTTCTGTAAAACCCTGGAGGGTTGCACTACAGTGCAAATTATAGCTGTGGCACTTAGAGACAGATATGTTGTGCTGTGGCTGTTGTTTGAAGGCTGGGAAATGGAGCCTGCAGGGCAGAAAAGTTGAAATCTCACATTTGGAGGGCACAGGAAGGTGAAGCAGAGATGAGTCTGAATCAGTTTGTAGCTTATTCCTGTCCTGGCTGGCAATTGGGCTTTTCCATCACTGAGGTGCATTTATGAAGAATTTAAATTAATCTCACCTTTTTGAGGACCAGTAGGTGAAGATGCCAGCACAGCTTGTGGGGATTGCTGCTGGCAAGGCTTTTACCTTACTCTTTCACTCACCAGCTCCAGGTGAATTGCCCAGTTGTTTAGGGATGGGGTTGGAAAAAACCTCACCCCACTTCAGGACCTTGATTCATGAGCTCAAAGTCACCCCAGGTATGAGACACCCATGTGGAGCTGGTGGATATGACCCAGGATCTACAGGATCACAAGGCTGCCCTTTGGGGCCGGCAGCTGGAGGCCAGACAGGTCCTGTTGGTTGACACTGGGTGTCCCCTTCAAGGGACTTCCCCACAATAAGAGTGGAATTCTAAGGGCTGGATCCACAGGGATAAGGAGGTGTGGTGCCTCCTTTGGCACTCAGCCACCCACAGGTCTTTATGGAGGCTTTTTTTGATTCACCTGCAGCCAGGGAAAGTGGCTGCTCCAGCTAAAGCTGAGAGAATCTGTCAGAAAATTCTTAGGAAGCTGCCCAGGAAGCCCCAGGGATGTCTGGCACGTTAGGAACACAGTGTGAAAAGGCAACCTCTGCTCTGAACTGCTGTGTATGGGGCTTGAACGTTGGCTTTGAAGAATGAGGCTCCTGGCCTTTGTCTCAACCATCCCATGAATTTAAAGAATAAAAAGAAGGAAAGCTACAGCTGTAATTTAATAAAATAAAGCTACTTTTTTCCTCCTTTGTTTTTTTTTTCCTCCTAGCTAAATTGCTTTCCTTATTCATCTCAATTTTGTCAGACTTTTCAATGCAGCAGCTGAGAGTATTTTTCACATTGAACCATTTCCACTGACAGTACCTTTCTTCCAGTAAAATCACAGCACATTCCCTTTGTTTTCAGACTGGTAGACAATCACATTTATCTGCTCACTGCCCTTCAATAGCAAGCAGCTTCTAATGGATTTCTGCATGAGGACTGTACCCCCTACCCACTAATTGAAATTCAGAGCACAGAGTCACATCAGTGCACTGGGGTGGTGGAGAATATCAATGCACACAGCCAGGAGGGGGAACAGGCAGAGGGAATTTTCAAATTTTCAGTGCCCAGCAGCAAATGGGAGTGAGAATTCTGGGTGCATCAAAGCACTGGGATATAATCACATGCTTCAAACCTTCCACTGAGGGTTCCAAAATGTAAATGGGATGGACATCCCTCCACCAGTCACTTCAGGAGTGAGGCTTAGGGGTTTAGACAAAATGACTGTTGGAAACTTCAGTACTTTTCAACCTCTGGTTACAGGAAAAAAGCAGCTTTCAGCCAGCAGCTGGAGTGCACTGACTCCTGTGCTGGGTCTAAGGATCAGAGCCTGGGATGCAGAGCTACACCTCGTGGTCAGAGGGCCTGGATTGATGGTCAAGAGAACCTGGCTTTGCTCCCAGCTCTGCCTTCTTGATGGCCACAGGCATCTCAGCTCCCCTCTCTGTGCCGCACTTCCCTCACCCATGAAAGAGATCCTTTTCCTGTGGAAAGTCATTTGGGATGCTGCTGGAAAACAGCCACAAGAACAGATGAGCTCATAAGAAAGATGATGAGAGATTTTTAAGACCTGACAGGGAAGGATGCACTGGATGGAAGGGATTTCTCTCAGAGGCTGTGGACACGATTCACCTTCCCAACAGAAGTGTCCTGTGCCATATGTGAGGACCTCCCACCTTCCACCTGCCACTCCAAAAGGGAATAATTTTCCTGAAAGCCTTATGTCTTTTGTATTTGTGCTGCTTAGATGTTTCAGGAAAGCCAGAAAGGTTTTCAGTGAGGAAAGCCTCACCTGGCTCTTGGCAGCTCCAAGTGCTCAGTGGAGCCCTCTCCGTTGGCTGGAACAGGAGACACCTGCACAGAGAGAAGGATCTGCCTCCCTGTTGTCACTTAAAGTGTCCCCACATGGGGCAGGCTGATATGACAGAGGTCTGTGAGTGATCCATGCCCTGAGGAGGAGCAGCTGGAGAGCTGCTGGGAAAGTGTGGTGTGGAAAGAATGACACACAATGCTTATATTTACTCAGCTGAGTCCTGTCCCTGTGTCACCTTAGGCACTGTAGGTCTCTGATACACCCCGATTCTCTGGTGCCCCAGAAAAGAGATGCCTATTTTAAAGTAGTCCCTAAAAACACCAGCTGGGCTGTGATTGAATCCCTGAGGAGAGCACCCCAACCAGATTCCCTTAGTGAAACGCCTTGGAAGCTTGACTTTAAGAGGTGGGTTCAGGTCACCTGGGTCAGGTGGTCCAGGCAGTGACATCTGTGATCAAAACCACCTGTGACCAAACTCCAGTTTAGAAGAAACCAGGTTTGTGCTCCTCTGAACTAGGAAGGCTGAGCTTAGGGAGATCTTCTGGTAGGTTTTGGGGTGAGTTGCTTCATCTCCCTGTGCCTCAGAAGGAGATGACAGTACTTCACTCTCTCTTATCTACTAGGAGATAAAACTCCTTGAGAAGAGGAGCTATCTCTCAGATAGATGATTTGGGCTGCACTTATCAGAACTTTCTTGCATATCCTGAAATCCCCTCTCCTTGCACACACAGGGCAACCTTGCTGTTACTGGAAAGGAATATTTTTTAACATTTTTGTTTAATTTTGCCCTGGGGGAAGGGACCATTTCTCACAATATTTGCAGCCAGCCCTTGCTAAAAGGAGATCTGATCTCGAGCATGGTCTCCAACCAGAACTATAATTCGAGTGGTGATAATAATAATAACAAACACAGCAATAATCATGCCCAAATATAGCACTTGGCATCGCTTTTCCTCTTCAAATCCCAGTTCCTGTGACTGTCATTCTTTGCCCTCTTCCAAAAGCTGGCATTTGGAAATGGCAGCAGCTTCCAACAACGCCTTTTTGTCCCAAAGAGATTATTTCCAGTCGAGTGCACTGTAAACTGCCATGCTGCACTTCATCCCTCCAAGGTAGGGATGGGGACAGCGTGTGACTCATGCTCTCATATCATCCTGGAAAGGGAATTGTTGGTGCAGGCTTCAGCTTGGCACTCTAATTTCAACTTGTGCCTCCTTCTTTTAGACAAAGACAAGTCCACTCCCATGATTTCATCTTTTGGATCTACAAGGTCTCCACAAATCCTCGTTCCCCATTTTTTTGTGCAGTGCTTTCCTCAAACTGCTCCATCTCTTCTTGCACCCACCAGGACAGGAGCCAGCCTCCAAAGAGCCTGAGCAAGCTGTGTTTCTCATGAAAGATGTGGATTGCCCAGTTCCCAGAAGGTCTGGAGATGCTGGATGTGGGGCTGCATTACAGGCAGTACAACAAGAGCTGCAGGCCCAGAAAAATGCCATTATTTTCTTCCTAAATTAGTCAAAACCAGTCTGAAATATTCTCATTTCCAGAACAGCTGTCCCTCCCTTTAAACATGTCTCTGAAAGGACCTTATTTTGATATTTCTAGTCCAAAGGAAACATTTTCAGATTCCTGGATTTAATAATGTTTCTATTTGGGTTTGTTTTGGGTTTATTTATTTATTTATTTATTTATTTATTTATTTATTTATTTATTTATTTATTTATTTTTAATTATTTTTGTTGTGTGTTGTTCTTTTTTTTTTTTTTTTTTTCATAACAATTAACCTGAATCTTTCTGAGCTATCAGAGACCATCTGTGTTTGGGTTTAATGATATCAGGCTCTTCTCTGCCCCCAGCCAGGGTCTGCATTCCCCTCTTTTCCTGGATGAACATGGACACGGTGCAAGGCAAGGTCTAGGGCGTACCAAGGAAAATGTTGTCCATCCTGGAATGTTGCCTCCCAGCTGAAGAAAAAGGTCTAAGACACTGGAAAACACTTTTATAAAGTCCCTGTATAATGAAATTAGGCAGAACATGAGGTCAGCATGACCCAAGCAAAATGCTTCTTTTCTGCTTAACAAAACAAAACAAATGGGTTCAAGTGATTTTAAGCAGAAATGAAGTGGTTTGTTTTCATTTTCCCCAAGGGAAAAGAGTAAAACTGTGTGTACATGTGGGAATTCAAATTCACAGGCAAATTATATGAACCTCCAGCTATACAGAGACTGTATTTTCCATTAACCTAATGCACAGAAATGGGTAGAAAATCCTCAGGCTGATGGAGTGATGGGATTTCTCAGACATGCTTGGTTTCATGAGCATTCAAGAGAAATTAATGAAAACTCAAAAAATTAAAAAACCTCTTTATCCAGGAAGAAGAGTGGATTGCCAGCCTCCCATGCAACCTGGAATGCAATCAGGAGAAATAAAATTATATCAACAACAACCTCCTAGATAGGTGGGAATGTGGAGGGCCAAGGACAGCAGTGAAGAGGAAGAGGAGAATCTAAGAGGTTGAAGGAAGAAATGGGAGGGGATGTACCCAAAACCAAATCAGCTTCTCTGCCTACACTGTTTTGGGTAGGATTTACTGGACAGATGCAGAGGGATGGACAATGCTAATGATGTTTCCATCCCTTCTGCCCCACTGTGGCTGGTGTAGCTCACACTGACAGCCTGGCATGATCACACAGACCCTGCTCTGGGCTGGATGGAGGGGATTGATCCTTCCCAGGACTCACAGACATGAACTCCCTGTGTTGTTGTGGCGCTGGAGTGCCTTGGCCTTGCTGTGAGGCAAATGGAATCACAGAATCACAGAATTGATCACTTCCAACCCAACAGTTTGGGTTGGAAGTGATCTCAAAAACCATTTAATTCCAATCTCCTGCCATGGGCAGGGACATCTTCCACTATCCCAGGTTGCTCCAAGCCCTGTCCAACCTGGCATTGGACACTTTCAGGGTTGAGACAGCCACAGGTTCTCTGGAAACCCATGCCAGGGCCTCACCACTAGAATTTCTTCCTAATACCTAATCCAAACCTGCCCTCTATCAGATTATTGGTCACACCCAACACACTTGTGACAGACAGGATTCATTGTCTCCCTTCTCAATCCAAGCATTTTTCAGTGCCTGAAATCATTGGGGAGGTTCTGGGCATGATGATGTGATTACAGTCACCTCCCTTAGATCAAGGGAAAGCAATGGTTTAGTTTTTGTTGCTATAGCTGATATTCTGGATGTCAGGTGGAATAGCACAGGCTCAGACACCTCTTTGCACTTCAGCACTGAAAGAGCAACCCATCAGTGTGGGCTCTCTGAGCCCTTTTGGAATGCTGGTTTTTAAATGGTCACAACTTTGTAAGCCAGAAAGGAGCATCATGATAATCTAATCTGGCCTTCACACCTGTTCAGAAGACAAGTGATTCCATCCTGAGTTTTCAGTCCTGCAGCCTGGTCTTAGTTCAGCATTCCTTGGCATTGCAGCTGAACCTGTGGCCTAGAAGAGGAAAGTTCTTGCTCCCCAGACATGGAAAGACCAGAGAATAGATTTGAAGGCTCCTCCTAACCTGTTACATTCCTCTTCCCAGGAGGTGAGAAGGAATTTGGGACCACAAAAGCTGAAGTAAAGAGACAGAGGTTTTCTTTTCCTTCTCTCCCAATCCCACTGCATCCACATGGTTCCTGTCCCATCCCAAGAAGAGGGATCCCCTCTGAGAAGCCAGTGCTGACCACACCTGCTGATTTTACTCACATTGGGAAGGCTGTGTCCTTACCTGCTGTCCTGGGTGAGGGAAGCCAAGGGATGTGGGGAGCTGGCTGGAGGCAAGGACAAATTGGGTCTGTTTTCCAAAATCTGTGGATCTGTGGGAATCCATCAGGACAGTGCCTGGAACTCGGCTGTCCAGCTCCCACCTGTGCTTCTTTCCAGGGGTTCACTTGTAGGGAGCACTTGACTCTCCTGCACCCCCAGGAAATCACACAGACCCAAGAAAAGATGTGTGAAAATGGAGGGGGGACAACATTTACTTGACTTGTTATCCCCAGACAACAGTGTTTAGTGTTAAATTTCACTTTCAGTGTCTGCTGTGCAGATGTCACCTCGAGCTAACCACTACTGACAGCTTCCTTCTGAATCCCTGGAAGACATCAGGCAGTTGGAAGTGTGATTCCTTTGCCCTATTGATGTTCAATAACCCTCAATCCAGGCAGTTTAGCTTTATTGACATTGGAAACAGCTGGCTCAGATGTTGATAGGTCTGAATGCATTTGAGCTGTTGAGTCCCATCCCTACATCCTAAACCAATCAGGATATTTTCCTACAGTGTCCAGCTCTGTCAGGACACCAGAGCTGTGTCACTACCAGGCTGATGAGATGGTCACAATGACCCCCTTCAGGCTCCAACCTTTGTGTCTGTGGATAATCACTGCTGAGTGGTAAACTCAGGGTTTTAGTGAGATCCAGGGTTGCTTTCTTTGGCTCTCAAAGGTCAATTGTCGTCCTGCATCCCATCCACTCTGAGTCCAAGTAATGGCAGAGCTGAGTGATCAGACCAGCAGTGGCAAGATCCCTCCTCATTTGTCACTGCTCTGTTAGATTTACTGTTCATATTTATACAGGGAGGTAGGGAAACCTCAAATTCTAAAATTTTTACCTTTTTGTGTGTGTGTGCTTATATGTGGTTGTTTTATTCTTGCTGTCTGCTTTTCTGCATTAGGAAATGCTTTAAAAAACCCCTCTTTTTCTTGTCTTATCTCCACTGTGGGGTGTTTGATGGTACTGACTGTCCATAACCACCATCAGTGCAGGCCCCATCAAAGGCTGCTGGATTTATCTTCCTCTTGCATCATGTCCTGGAACTGACAGTGCCTGATGTTATATACTCCAAACCAGAACCTGTCATCTCCTTTCCTCCCTTGTCCCTCTCTTTCCCCTTTTCCTGGCCACTCCACATGGGTTCAGCTCCATGCTTTGGCACAGGTGAGACTCTGTTCAAGCAGAACCCTTGTCTTGCCTTTCATTCCCCCAGTAAACCACAAGATTTTAAATCAGCCCAGCTCAAATCTTGTTTATCACCTCTGCTGACAAGTTTCCAGTTACTACAAGCTGCGATTCCCACTTTTTTTTGCATTTCCATTGTTTTTTTCACAACAGATGGGGTTGGTTGTTGCTCTGCATAAGAAGGCAGTGTCAGGAGTAACAAGGAAGTTCAAGGGGTATTTAGGTGAATTCTTTTCCTGGATTTAGTGAGGAAATCTGGAAGTTCTTCAGGGTAGCTGGAAGAAATGCTGGATGACTTGTTTGTGGAGACTTAAAATTCTTTGTTAGGGCAGGAAGGGGAGTGGTTACAATGACAGAAGAGAAGACAATGATAGAGGAAATGACATTAAGAATGGCAGAAAAGAGAAACAAGCTTTTTTCTCACTACTTTTATTTTCCAGGCTGCTAAAGCTCTGCTTTGAATTAAGCTTAACCTTTACTTTCAGAGACAGCTGAGGAAATATATTTTCAGCTGAAAAACAGGCGGTTGCTCTCTGAGACAGGCTTCCCCTTTGGGGCTGCCAAATCTCAGTGCAGCTCTCAGCACTGTCCTCATTTAACCTCTTCCAGAGCCAAAAAAATATCCAAATGACTGGCTGCCTCCTGCCCTGGCCATTAATGCAGCTCACACTGATAAGATGAATTAATTCCAGTGCATTTAAACAAAACCCTCCTGTGGCTGTCAGGCAGCCAGTGGAGTCTCCCAGCTTTACTGGAAAGAAAGTGGGAAAGGTAAGTAATTCCAATCAAAAGTTCTCTCCAAGTGTGTGAGTGAGGCTGTTCTGGGAGTCCTCTGGAGGTGGAGATCCCACAGGCAGGGAGGGGCTTTGCTGTCCCTGAGGGACACATCCATGCTGACCTTTCCTGTGCCAAAATGACCGGGACACACCTGGATTTCTGTGATATGGCCAGAGGTTCTCTCCTGGATTCACAGAATCACTAAGGGTGGACAAGACTTTCAAGAGCATGGAGTCTCCTTATCATTGCAATTATCAATGTTAATACACCTGAGATCACAGTGTGAGCTTTTCAGAAAATTGCTTTTCAGCACATGGCATCTCCTAAGTAAAGACACAAGTACTAAACCCTTTTTTTTTTTTCTTTTTTTTTTTTGGATCTACATGTTGTGCAGGATTGAGAAGATGTATGTTGAAATTCCCTAAAGGCTTCTGGGCAAAGGGTTAGGGTAAACCCCAGTTAGAATCTCCTTGGATATAAATAAGTCAAATATCCTGAAAAACAGTGAGATGTCCATGGACACACACATATATATACAGATAGATACATAAATAGATAGATAGACAGATATTTACACACACACACTCTGCATTGGTGTATATATATAAATACATCTGACTGTGGTTAAATATCTGGTAATATATTTCATTTCTAGTCAATCTATAAAGTCAGAATAATATTTTAAGCCCTGATACAGTAGATTTAATTCAAGGCACTGGATTCCTAATAGAACTTTTGTTTGATATAATTGGTTCCTGCAGACTGATGCCTGGTGTGACCCAGAAAGAGGCATCTCTCTCATCTCGTATCTCATCTCATCTCATCTCATCTCATCTCATCTCATCTCATCTCATCTCATCTCATCTCATCTCATCTAAGTCTCATGCCTTTTTTAAGGAAGAGGAAGCACTGCTCTGAAACTTAAACTGAGGACCTGCTACAGAGGAACATCTGTTCTACAACTTTCAGCAGATGCTGCAGTACAGACAACTGTCTTGAATTGCAATATGTAACCAAAAATGTCTATTCTATTTCTCATCTGTTGAAACTGGCTGGGGAGTTGATTTTTTTCTTTATCTTGTGTATAACCCATCCCTCATAACTCCAGGGGGAGGGGGCAGGTGTCCTCTGTTCATGGCAGCTGTTCCAGCAGCTGGGGCAGGGTTCTTATCCCTTCCAGGACCCATTGTCCCTGCAGGGAATCTGCTGCTCAGGGGCCAGCCAGGCTCACTGCAGGGCTGGGACAATTCCATCAGCCCCTGGGGAGAGGCTGCAGCCAGGGGAGGAGCCCAGCATTCCTGCCTGGATCCAAGCTGGGATCAGAGCAGCAGCACAGCCTGTGTGCTCTGCATTCCCAGAGGAAAACCAGAGCCAGCCCAGCAGCCCTGGGCCCTTCTACAGGATCATCTCTGCCCCAACAGAACCACATCTGTCACTGCAGGAGGATTTACTTGGACTGCTCCCAACACCCCAACCAACAGGGTGTCATGTATTTCTGACTCTGTCAGGGTTTCTAGGATTCTTGTTTGTTTGCTTCCTTGTTTTTTTGTTTTTGTTTTTGTTTTTGTTTTTGTTTTTGTTTTTTTGTTGGTTTTGTGGGTTTTTTTTTGTACTATTACATTTGCATTTTTAATATTCCTAGTAAAGAATTGTTATTCCTATTCCCATATCTTTAACTGAAAGGCCCTAATTACAAAATGATAATAATTTGGAGGGAGGAGGTTTGCATTCTCCATTCCAAGGGGAGCTCCAGCTTTCTCTGGTGGACACCAGTCTTTCCAAACCAGAACAGCACTGACCAAGCAATGATCATTTCACCAGAGTGCTGGTGATGAGAAGCAAATGTTATGGGTAGTCTACAAAACATCAAAAATACCCCCAAAACCATGCTCATGTCTCTCCTGACGCCTGCAGGTCTTTCTGTTGAAGTGATGGGATGGATCTGCAGACACTGGCCGTGATATAATCCTTTGGTGGGAGGCAGAACTGATCCTGACTTTCTTACTTGAAAGGAAACTCAAATAATTGACTAAAAATGCAATGCAGACTTCTGCAAGCTTCTCCATTCCTACACCCTGGTCTTGGGACTGATGGAAAAAACATCATTGCTGGATTGAAAAATTTTAAACAAAAGTGGGGCAAAGAAAACATTTCACATCTGGCTTTGAGACACATTTAAAAATAAACTTTGAACCCCCAGACATGGAGATTGAAGTAAAATACCAACTCCCTTCCCTCCTGCACTCAAATTGGGAGATATTGATGGCTTAAAGACCTTGTCTTAATTTTCTCCATGACTAATCTATTCAGTTTTCACTTAAGGAACCCTCTGTGGTATAATGAGACAGCTGTTGCCTTCTATCCCTCCCCCAACTCCCCCAGCTAGGAAATTAAATTTAAAACCACTGCTTTAAATAGGCCTGGCACTGTTTCATCTCTTCTTGAGCTGCTCTGGGAGCTTCTTATCCATAAGTGCAGGTGTCAGGTCAATCAAAATTCACCCAGCTCTTCAGGTCTGCCCAAGTCAGTGATTTCTAAGGAAATGGAGAGATAAAACTTATAGATCTCACCCCTGTGGGTTGAGCTGTGGTTATTAGTTGTTTATTTGTTTGTTTGTTTCTAAGTGGTGGAAGGGTTTTAAGGTAAATAATAGCATTCTAGACTAGGTTATATCAGAACAGAGATAAGGAAGGATTTTTTTTTTCATGATGAGGGATCCTAAAGGTCATCTAATTCCAACCCCCTGCCATGGGCAAGCTTCCACTATCCCAGGTTGCTCCAAGCTCCATCCAGCTTGTCCTTGAACACTTCCAGGGCTGGAACAGCCACGGGTGGGAGTCATGACATTGCCTCTGTGTGGTTACTCCAAACTGCTGTGGACTAAAACCTGGTGTCTGTTGTTGGCCTCCACAGTGAGATCTGCCGGCTCAGAGGGGACACTCCGTGTCCCAGGGCCACCAGAGAGGGTGGCAGAGCCATCCTCCCCCTGCAGGTTTGGAGATTTGGTCTCACAAAAGCACTTCAGACAAAGGTGTCTTGGCAATTGCTCCCCTACGGGTTCTGAAATTAACAGCTGCAGGCAGAAAATGAGAGGCATTTTAATGAAACATGGGGAAGACATTCCTCTGCTTCCTGCTCTGATTGGGAGAAAATCACATGGAAAATAACAGAGTTTCTGCAGACTTCCCTTTTATGTGGACAATGTGGTTTAGACGCTCACCTGAGCCCTCCTTTCATGCTGCTCCCCTCTCCTGCTCGTGCATTTTCCTTCTCTCAGTCCCTTTTTACTCCCTTTAATCTCTGCAGAGTCTCGTAGCCTGTGTGGGCTCAGTCTTCAGCTTAAGCCAAATCAGATCCATTAAAAGAAATCTTGCTTAAAGCAAAGAAATGCAGAGCACATGGGAGTGTCAGTGTCACAGGCTGTCCCTAAATTTCTGAGGGGCAGGTTGGAGATTTTCTGGGTCAAGGATCCATCCCTTTTCTGTACATGTTTAACACCCATCCCATATTCACCTATCTTTACCCTAAGAAGTTCAGAGCATCTTCTACAGAGTTCCTCACCCATCAGATTATCCCAGTAACTCTGGCAACACCAGGGGCTGCTTCAGGCAGCTGGAAAATCTACTCTCCCAGAATAAAACATCAGAAAAAAAAAATAAAATAGGCTTTTCACTGGCTTTTTTGAGCTTTTATTTGACTATAATATAACAAGAAGGGACCCAGTCAGCCCAGCAGAGACCCCAGATCCATGGATCTGTATTCCCAAAATTACCCAGACATTACATTGTGTATTTTATGCCACATTTTTACTGACCAAGTCCTTCCTTATATCGTGTCCTTATGGCATTTCCTTATGGCACATGGAAAGAGTTGGTGAACATTACAGAACATCTGGCATTGCAATCATATCAATCACTGCAGCCATGATTTACCTGGAAGGTCACCACAGCTGTGGAAGGACACAGGGGAAGTTTTGGGGGGAAAATAAGAAAGATTATCTTCCTGAGAAATGTCTTCTGCAAATAAAGCCAATGAAATTACACTTTTTTATATATATTGGAAGAGGGGGGGAAAGGGCAGAGACAAGAGGAAACACATAAAATGAGGGAGGTAGGCTGAGAATGGCTTGCTCTGTCTCAGACAACAGGAATGAGACAGATATTCAATGCAAAGGAAATCTCTTGTCTTCCAAAGTGTAATTAGACTGAGGGACTCATTTCCATAAGATGTCAATGAGGCCAGGAACTCAGCCAGACACGAGGATGGCTTGGACATTTATGAGGATAACCCGAACATCTGAAGTTGTAACAGCTGATATAAAATAAAAAGCTCTCAGGAGGGCTCTAACATCCTATGCTTCAGACTTTAAATTAATCTCTTAGTTATTAGGAGGATACCTTGCTGTGGGGGAATAAATTATTTTCCCTCTGTTTTGGAGTGCACAAACACTTTTCTTTGAACCTTCTGCCAATGACCTCAGCCAGGAGCAGTGTCCTGCTTTGACAGCCCAGATCCCTGGGTGCTGGGAGAACCCCTGTGTGAAGGAGAGAAGATGTCCCTTAAATGTGTGCATTTGGTGATCTAGCTCAGGGGCCAAAGTGAGAGCAGAAGGCAAACTCTGCACAGGAAGATAAAACCTTGCTGGTCCCAAATCATGTTTTTGTACCCTGGGGTTCTTCACCCTGAATTCTCTGTGTGGGCCAGAGCAGCAGGGATGTGTCTGTACCCTCAGCCCATGAGGAATGCATCACTCCACCTTGGTTATCCTGTTGTATCCCCACTCTGGACACCCAGGAGCCCTCACTCCCTCAGTCCTTCCAGCCACCAACCCTTTTTGTTTTTATTCTGCTCCTGCATTGCCATCCCCTCTGCTCCCTTTCCAATTTTAAAGGTTTATGGCTGGAGATGGAGCATTATTGGTGTGAACTCTGTGGATAAATCAGCCAGAGAGTTTGCACTGAACAGGGAATTTTACAGGCCAGGAATTTGGAGGCTGGTGTGTCTCATCATGAAAATCTGTGCTGTGGTGTGGAAATCAGCCTCATCATTAAAATGTGTTAATCAGTTTACTCCTTCCAACCTGGAGCAGGTCTTTTCCCCTGAGATTGAGGTGGGTTGGTCTGTGGCACCCCTTCCTTGGCAGGAGGGAGCAGGAATGTTCACGGGCTGGCCTTTGCTGCTGTTCCTTGGGTGATTTTGAACAGCAAAACATCCCCTGGGATGAGAGAGCTCTGTGGTGAGGCTGCTATAGGTCCAAACATCTCCCACTCCAGGTATCTGCATCCATCAAGACTTGGGATTTCATCTCCCACATTTCCTCTGTCCAAGCTCTCTCTCCTCTTCATGTCCCTGAGAGCCCAACAGCATCAAGGAGCAATTTTTGATGAACTGCTCATTTCCCAGTGGAAAAGGCCAGGAGCCCACATCTTTGGTTGGATGATGGGAATCTTTAGATGTATTCCAGCTACAGAAAAATGAAAATGTCCTTTAGATCAGGGTAACTAATCCTGCTTATGCTGTAAAGCCCTGGATGAACAGTCGATTCTACTTTCTTGTCAGATCCTAATCTGACATGCTGATAATGAAGAAAGGGAGGGGAAATCACAGGGAGGAAATCAGGAAGAAAGCTGTGTCATCGGGGAGGGGTGGGGGATTTGCAGGTCAGGAGGGGAAGGGGAAGGGGGAAAGGGAGGGAGCATGGACAAGCTTTAAAATTAAATTGAATATTAGGAGCTGGAAAATCTAATGGAGACAGGCTGCCCTGAAAGTGATACAGGCTGGAGATGGAGACAGACAAAGGATGACAGGGGATCAGTTTAAGCATGAAAGAATAGAAAGGAAAAGAATAATAATGTTGGCTTGTAAGGCTGAGATCAGATTATAGTTTCCTCCAGTGAATTAACTTTACCCTAATGTAGTGCAGGGGTCTTTGCAGAGCTGGTGAGATCCCCCTGTTTGGTGGCACTGGGACATTAAACTGAGGGATGTGTGTGTCTCTTCATCACCCTGGCCACTTAAACCTCCCAGAGGGCACCCATGCCTGAGGCATGCTCAGGGTATTCTGTGGGGAGGGAGATGCCAGAGGTGTTTGGGGTTTGGAGGAGGCCACGCAGTGAAATGGATCCCTGTGTTTGTGTGAGGGTGTGACATAAAATTTTGCTGTGTGTTTGTGTTAAGAGTCTCCCTAAGGTCCCAGGCTGTCTCCTCAGGATGGGCTGACAGGGGGCTGGGGGTCCCAAGGTCTCCAGAAGCTGCTGGCCCACCCCCAGCAGGTGAGGTGACCCAGCACTGGGATGGAGGAGGCAGCTGGAGATCAGGAGAGAAGTGTGGGATCTCTCACTTCTGGTGTTCCTCAACGGAGTGAGCAGAGTTGGAGAAGCTGGGGCATTGGGCAATCCAGCTAACAGCAACAGCATCCTCTCCTTTGTGGAGATTTGGCTGGGGAAGAGGAGCCTGGTTGGGAGCCAAAATGATTTTTTTTTCTTCTTCTCAACCATATTCACGAGTGTCAGAGCCAGCAGAGCCCAGCTTTGTTGTTGTTTCTCCAGCTCTCTAGGATCTTAGATCAGGATGACAGTGGGATGAAGTCCAGCTCAATAGGCAGCCTTCCCTCTCTCCCTCCTGCCAAATCTTCTCATTTGTTTTCTTGTGGCTGTAGCCTGTTAATCCTGCCCAAGCAGGATTAGCTTGATTTGAGATTATCAATGCAAACACCTGAGCTCTCCCAGTGGTTATTTGTTGCAGGGGGACAAGTAGAAGCTTTCATCTTCATGAGACCTGCTAGGATCCCCCTCCTTAGTGCTCCCAGACCATCAGGTGTGAATGGAAAACTTTTAATCAAAGAGGAAAAGAGGAGAGGGGGTCACAGGACTCAGGGAAAGGCAAATGCAGGGATGCTCAAAGAGCTGGAATGAGCTGTCCATAAGGAGTAAGAGTATAATCTAGGATGCTGCAGAGATGACTAGGAAGGCATGAGATGGAATTTATAAAATCAAGAGTGCCAAGGAAAGGATGAGTGGATAATGGTTGCTCGTGGACTTCTCCAGAGCAGGAGCTTGGAGGTCCCAGAGAAAGTGCAATCAAGCTGTGGAGTTGGTGCTCAAAGTTAATGAGGGTTCAGGGAAGAGCAGAGAAGTTCAAAGAAAAAATCCAGACAGTGTTATTAAATTCAGGGAGAACTTATGGAAGTCCCTGAGTCTCAAATGGCTGGAGGCAGGGAAAGTACCAGGGAGGAAACTCCGCAAACCCTTGCCTTGTCCTTATGCATTATTCATATGCCTGTAGCTACTTTTGGAGAACCAGTTGGGAGGAACAAGCTGTGGAGCTGCTCTGCCATCGGCAGGGACACTTTCTAGTGTCCCAGATTGCTCCAAGCCCTGTCCAACCTGGCCTTGGACACTTCCAGGGATCCAGGGGCAGCCACAGCTTCTCTGGGCACCCTGTGCCAGGCCCTCACCACCCTCACAGGGAAGAATTTCTTCCTAATATCCAAATCTAAATCTCTTTCAGTTAAAGACCATTCCCCTTTATCCTGTCACTACCCGCTCATGTAAAAAGTCTCCCTCCCTCTTTTTGATAAGCCCCCTTTAAGCACTGAAAGGATAAACCTTGGGTGTCTGAGAAGAGTTAAAGTCAGTTTTCCTTCCTTAGATCAAGCCTGACTAAGCGTGAGTGCTGTGACAGCACTTGAAACCAGAGCAAGGCTTGGCTTTTCCCCACTGTAACACAGATTCTGGATGGCAAAGAGAAGCTGTGACTCTGCAGTGGGGGTTTTGTGCCTTCTTTGTGGCCCTTGTCTCCTCAGTATTCCAAACACAAAGCAATCCCCAGTGTGCCTCAGATAAGGGCAGGCCCATCCTTACCTGGGTGCCTCCATGTTGTGATAGTGACACACCCAACCCAACTTTCTTCAGCAGCTGCTGGACAGAAAGCCCGAGAAATTCATTGTCCTCTGCAGCAGCCCTGGGATAATTAACCCTGTCATTTGTGCTTATGTGGAGTACTTTGTTCCACCAGCCTGAGGCTCGGGCCTTTAGGATTGCTTCTCTCTGGTCATTTCCTCCCAGATCCCTCTATCTGCTGGGAAAGGTGATAAACGACTCCCTGATAACCACTCTCTCTGCATTTCTGCAGCACCTTGTGGAAAAGTTATCACTGGAGGAACTGCAGATGATGCTGAACTTCAATTAGGCCTCAAATTAGTTGTGCAGGGTGACATTTTCCAATCATGCAACATTAGCATCCTCCCTAATTATGAAAATGTAAAGCTAACTTCTGTTTCATAATAAATTAGGCTTGTTCCTTCTCTATCTAAAACACACAAGCCCTCACACAGCACAATCTCCAGCAGGTCTTCTCTTCCTGTTTTGCTGATGCTCAGGGGCAGACTGAACCCCTGTGACCTCCCTGTCCTCTAAAGATCAGGAATGATGTCTGGTCAGTGGGCAGGGGAAGGGAGATCAGCAAAAAAATGGAAAAAGATTGAAGGAATGGGGCTTTATCAGTGCTGGGCACTGCCTCGGGTGCTCTCAAACCAATACCAGCATCTTTCTTTGAGGAGCAGGGAGAAGGGGCAGGAGGAAAAATCCTGCCCTCTCCCTTCTCCACGGAGCTTTGGCACCTCAGGTTTGCCCAACCTCCTTTCCATCACAGTGCTGGCAAATCCATAAGGGAGCAAGATTGCAGCTATGCTACCACACACCTGATCCTATTTATTCCCAGCAAAACCAGGCAGCAGAGCATGCAGGTGAAAGGACATAAGAAGAAAAAAAACAAAAAACAACAAACAAACAAACAAAAAAAAAAAAAACAGGACCAACCATGATGAGCTTTTTGATCAAAGAACAGTTTGTGTAAACACCACAACTACTAAAGAATAGAAAAAGAATTGTGATTTTTTTTTCTTTTGTACAGTCAGAGATTGAGAAGAAAGGTCTTTTTTGGAGCATTTCCACAATGGTTGGGGAGTGTGTCTCTATTTAAGAGACCACTTAGAGCCCCCTCATTGTGGTTTATGCTGGAAAAGGGATCAGGATCTACCAGGCTCTTGCCAGAGAAGTTTTGCAGCACTGCTGTGTGTTTCCTGGAGACCAGCAGACATTGTTGAAAGTAAGTGAAGTCACCTTTGTGCAAGGTCTGGGCCACAGATCTTTCACCCCTCCACATATCCCAACTTATTCTGTGTCACTAAAAAATAACAGGGCCTCTACAAACAGCCTGGAAACTGCTGGATTTTCAGCCTGGCTGAGTTTAGTAGGTTCAAGTAATGCTAAAGATGCCTGAAAAACAAAGCAGCCAATTATTGCATCTCTGCATCAGAAAGAACAAGGAGCTGCAGAGAGTGGCTGACAGGCAGCTAAATAATGCACTAACGAGCAGGATGGCTGGAATCTGTCACAGCATTAATGAAGGTCAGGATAAGACACCTGCATATTTTAAGGAGTGAGATGTGTGCATCTGAAGATGCCCAGATGTGACATTTAAAGAACAGAGATCATAAACTAAGTGCAATCACTGCTGCCAACTGGAGCCTGGGATTGCACAGGATACATGGATAAAAGAATTAAAAACAGTTTAAGAACTGGAAGTGGAGGAGCCTGTGGAGAAGCTGGAGAACCAGTAGCTCCTGGAGTGAAACTAATCCAAGGGAGAAGCTGATTCTGCTGTGGAGAAGCCCCCACAACGTGGATGAAATTTTCCAAAAATGAGAAAGAGAGAGAGCACTCAGCTTGCCATGCAGGGAAAGGGGAGCAGCTGAAGCAGAGAAGGGGATTTGCAGTATCCTTTTCTACAGAGTAACCTAATTCACCATGAGAACACTGCAGAGGCACTTAAATAGGGCAAGGGAAAGCACTGTGTAAGCAAACTCACTGCAAAGCCCAGGGAGTGCTGGAAAGCAGAGTGGGCTGCAAACTGCAGCTCCTCTGCTTTCAGCTGCAGTTTTCATTTGAAGGCTCATTTATTGCTGCAAAAGCAAAAAGCAAAAAGCAAAAAAAACCAAAAAACTAAAAAATCAGGCTAATTTTGTTCAGTAATCAGTTAAAAGCTAAGCCTCACCTTTCGGAGCCCAGGATGTGAAAGGGGCAGTGTCCTCCCCAAAACTACCTGCAAAAGTGCTACAAGTGCTGTTGGGCATATCCTGTGGTCCTTGTGGTTTTGAATATCCCATTCTCAGCACAGCCACAGCTCTGAGTGCTCCTTCTCAATCCCACATGCTACACATAAGTAAAAACCCAACAATGTGGCAATAATGCAATAATAAAGCAAAACTTTATGGGGGCTTGATGGAAGATTTGCTCCTTTCAAACATCAGGATGTTTCCTCTGCCTGTTCCTTTCCCATGCTCTGAAATAATCTGATTTTTTTTCTGCCACAGTGGGTTTCTTTCCTTTTTTTTTTTTTTTTTTTTTTTTTTTTTTTCCCAATCAATTCAATTGCTGCAGCAAACCCAACAAGCATTTTAAATAATGAGTTTGTTTTGGGGGTTGAAGGGTTTTGCTTGCTCATCCTGGCTTTGGAGAGAGCTGCCTTTGTGTTTGCAATGCCAAAAGGGAGTGGGGCTGCAAAGCACACGAGGAAGGATCAATACTTTAAATGCATTAACACTGGTGAGTTCCAAATGAAGTTAGTGGCTGCTGAGCATCACTGATTTCACAGTAAGTCTCAGTTCAGTTGGTTAATTTTTCTGAAGGATCAATGCCACAGCTGATGGTTACTGAAGTTTCTTCCTCCGCCAGGCACAAGGGGGTTTTGAAATGAGCTCTACAGGGGATCACAAACCAACTCGTCCGTGTAAATAAGAGGAGCATGGGTAATTCTCTTAATCTGTCAAGACCAGCATGGCAAAGACAGGAATCATAAAACCTGAACTAAACCAGCTTCGAATTTTGGAGCTAAATTTCACAGTTCCTCTCATTGTACGGGGTCAGTCAAAACTGCTGGGACTGACCTCACCAGAGCTCTCAGGGAAAATGGACTTGAAAGCCACGACTTCCATCCAAACAGAATGCAAATTTTGTGGACAAATCTTGCAATATTGGGTCTTTCAGGATCCTAAACTCTTCAGGCAATCTCATAGAGATACAGTAAACTGATGCCTTTATTCCATCAATAAACTCTATATTAATCTCTTTTTTTTCACTGGGGTTGGAGTCAAGTCTCCCTCACAGAATTAAGCTGTCCACAGGCAGAGTGCAAGATTCCCACTCCAAAGAAGAGGGAAAGGGGATGGAAACATTGGTGGAAAGGTGCAGGCAATGGTTTAAGAGGAGATTGTATGTCAGGAGGAGAAGGAGACCCAAGGTCTGGAGGGAAAGGAGAGGCAACAAAACAACCAGTGTGGAGAAACTCTGTCTGGTGGGACAGAAACTTGGGGAAGCATCGGTAAGGGAAATGGAGAACAAAAAAATTAATCCCTTTTTAGGAATATTTATGCACATCAGCAAAACAAACCCACCAGCCAAGACTCAAAGAACCCAGGAACTCAGTGTGAGGAGTTGCACTTGGAGCTATGTGGTAATTAGGCTAATCTAGGCTCTCTGAAGGAGGGTTTAACTCCATTACTCCCAGTTTAGCCAGGAGGGCTCTGCCACAGCTCCACGTTTATCATGGATTTGAGTCTCAGTCATTTAAAGGACAGGAATGCTCAGCACAGAATTCCAGCTGAATTCAAGGCCTTAGAGACCTAAGCCTGTACTCACCATAACTCTTCTTTTAGCTATCTGAAGAACTTTTCATATCAGTTTTCAGACCGAAAGAGAAGGAGATCTACCAAGGAACAGATCAGTGGAAATGTCCACCCACAGCTGACCTAGATACAAAGCCTTGTCATTGTTCTGATTTGATTTTTTGCTTTATTCTTGCTGATTGTCACAACTTCAAGCAGACAAAATTCCTACCTTCACCTGGAAGCGATTGCCACCTTGCTGCAACCTTCACATCTTTTTTATCTGCCACAGGGGGTGTCATTCATATCATTACCCTGTCAAAAGAAGTATGTTTTTTTCCTTGTAACGTTATTCTGGATTCCCCAGCCCTGGAAGTGCTCCAGGCAAGGGTGGGAAGGGCTTGGAGCAACCTGGGATAGTGGAAGGTGTCTCTGCCCACAGCAGAACTGGATAATCTTTAAGTTCCCTTCCAACCCAAACCCTTCTGTGCTTCCATGATTTCCAAAGCCAGCACATACAAAAGTTATGGGGCAAATTCTTTCTAAAACAAACAAAAAAAACCCCAACCAATTTTAAAATAATAACTAAGCTTTCCATACTTTACTAGGCTGGAAATGGCATTCCAAGCATTTTTTTTGCCCTACTGTATGAAGGCTTGGAATATTCTTGCCTCCTTTTCCAAACAGAAGACAAGAATCACAAGTAATCTTGTGATTTCCGTAAAGGTGGTGGATCTTTAAATAGAGTTGCTTGATGCACTTGAAATTTCTTGACTAAAACAAAAAGGAAAAAAAAAAAGTAGACGTTTTCATGCATATTTGCACAAAAAATCCCCAAAAATTCCACCAACCAAAAGCAGCACATCTTTTATTTTGGGATAGGTGGCCTTAGCTTGAAAAAAAAAAGGATAATGAGACTTGTGCTAAAATTGGAGAGCTGTCAACACTGTGCATTCTTGCTATACATTAAAAGTCACTTAGAAAGGATCAGGAACTCAGGCTATTTTCATGTATGCACAGAACAGGTGGGGAATTTGCAAATTGCTGACAACATTTTCAAATTTGACAAATAAAAAAAACCCCAGCAACAGAAAACTTTGCCCTACACGTCCCCCCCCACCCCCCCCCAAAAAAAAAAAAAAAAAAAAAAAAAGTTTGTGTTTGTCCTTCCTTCATTCCCAGAAACTGGGGATTACATGTTAGATGATTGTTTTCTGGCACTGATATTAGAAGATTTTCAGTCTAAAAGGGAAAATATATTCTATTACCATCAGCAGCAGGGGTATTAAAGCCTTTATTCATAGACCCACAGGATCACAGAATGGTTTGGATTGAAAAAGATCCGAAGTTCATCCAGTCCCACCCCTGCCATGGGCAGGGACACCTCCCACTATCCCAGGTGTTCCAAGTCCCATCCAGCCTGGCCTTGGGCACTTCCAGGGATGGAGCAGCCACAGCTTCATGACCAGCCTGTGCCATTGTGTCCCCATGAGGAAAACTCTTGACTGGATATTTCCTTCTACGTGACAGGAAGACTTTGGAGCTGACACTCATGAAACAAATTTCCCAGGCAGTAAAACCCTTCCCAAAGCTCATTAGCTGGACGTTGGCTGGAGCTCTGAGGACAGAGACTGTGTCAGGTTGTTTAATCTCTTTCCTGGATGGCCTGGGTTCCCCACAGAGATGCACAAGGCTTTGGAGAAACCCACAGAGGTTCAGGCCTCGATGCTGATACCTCCTGGAAACAACAGGCACGGCCTGATTGTGTGGAGCTGTGTCTGCTTTCATCAGTTTTGGAGTCTGGCACCTGGAGACCTCAGTGAATATCTCCCTTTTTTTACTGCTATATTCTCTGTGCAATTGATGCAGGGGAATGAAAAGGAGCAGGTTTGCACTGGCAGGAAGAAAGCTGCAGGTGCAGGGAAGATAAGCACTGCAGGGTTTGAAAGGCTTTTAGGTGGCTTAACACTTGCTTAACCAGCTGTTAATTAAACAAGACATGCAGATAAGTTACAAAAGCGCCTCCAGTGCCCCCTAATGCTCTTCCTAACTATTGGTACAGCCTGAATAAGGGGACAGGACATTTTCAAAGGCCACAGAGCCAACCCTTTGATCCTCTGGGGTTCACCAGCCAAGTTCTCAACTTTGTTTGACCCCTTTTAATTAATAGTATCCAACACTATAATAGGGAAAAGTTGTTGGAGGATTTTTCTTCAAGAAATGCTCCATGAGTTATTTTTTTGAGAGGAAACAAGGAGTCCTAATTTCTCTGGGGTAATTACTGCAAGACAGGCTGAGGCAAAGCAGTTGAAGTACATTTATTTCATCACAGGCACAATGCTAATTCAAAAGCCTATTAAAAATGACAGAGACAGGAGGAGTTCAGCCTCCTCCATCCCTTCACAGCTTTACACTTCCTTAAATTCTTTCCCATGTGTGTTGTATATTCTCCCTGAACTAGGTAGAATTTTGTATCCACACAGTCTGACCAGTGCTGAAAAGTCTCTCTTCTTTATTTCCCAGGCCATCAGCAAAGGAACAGACATCCATCTATTTTCTGTGACAGGACAAGAGGAAACAGCCTCAAGCTGTGCCAGGGGAGGTTTGGGTCGGATATTAGGAAAAAAAATCCTTCACTGAAGTGTTACCAAGCATTGGAACAGACTGCCTGGGGAAGTGGTGGTGTGACCAGCCCTGGAAGTGTTCAAAAAACCTGTGGATGTGGCACTTGAGGATGTTGTTTAGTGGTGAATATGATGGGTTGGACTTGATAATCTCAAAAGTTTTTTCTGTTCTCAACAATTCCATAATTTAAACAACTGCTGAAATGAAGTAGTGCCATGGAGTTAAGACATGTAACTATTACAGATTTTAATTTCCTGAATACTCTGCATTCTGTATTTTAAAGCCCTTTCTCCACTTCCCTATCAGCAACAGCAGCCCTGCTCCTGGGGTAGGAGTCCTCCACACAAAATGTATTAATCCTTGTAAGGAAAACCAACTGATTCTACCCAGGATCAGCAGCTGACAGAGAAACTAAATAGACCTCTTTAGCAACTGGATAGCCTTATATTTCAGTGGTATTGATCCACTGAAGTGTTATTTTGGCCATATTTCTGCCTGCAAAAATCTTTGATGCCATGCAAAATTGCTCAGCAGACAGGGTGTGAATTACAGTCTATAGCCATTAACAGACTGCTAAAAAAGATTTGTTTTAATGCTCTAAAAATGGCACATGTGGTCCTGATTCTATTCATATTAATGTAAATCTGGGGGGGAGGAAATATTGTTCCCTTTGTAGAATTTGTTTCTTCATAAGTTAGAATGACTTGAATCAGACCTCCAGCAGTAGCTGCATGAATGGAACAGGTTGCTCAGAGAAGTTATGGATGCCCCATCCCTGAAAATGTTCAAGGCCAGGCTGGATGGGGCTCTGAGCAACCTGGGATAGGGGAAGGTGTCCATGAACTTGAAAAGGAAGGGAAGACCAGGGAATAGAGGGGTTAGACAAATCTGTAGGATGAACACAAGCACTCCCAAAAGAAACAAGGAGTAGAGCAGGGATGGGAAGGAGAGAAGATCGTGGGTTTGGTCACGTTGTCTGGTTTTCATTCAGACTCAGGTGCTGCCAGGAAAGAGCTGAGCAGTTTTGGTGGCATGTCTTCTCAAAAAGGGCACAAGGAAGAGCACAATCCTAATTTCGTGAAGCCTCCCCTTCACTCTTTGCTCCATCCTCACTGCAGTAAAGTGCTGTGGGATTCTGGCTGGATCAAGAAGGGGAACACAACAAATATCAGGCCAGTCTGGCCTCCAGAGTGGAGGAACACAACCCTGCACTCTCGAGAGGAGGAAGGACAAGAAGGGGCACAGAAGTCCCCCCAGAAACCCTCAGGACTGGGTCCAACCTCTGGAAAAAGGCAAGGCCTTACTGCTTATTAAACAGGGCTGGGCTGTGGTGTGGAAAAACCTTTATGAAAAGCAGCAGCTCCTTCCCCACACCTGTGAACAGGGGCAGTGGCATTGACCTTCCTTTGGAAAAGCACACAAGGATTTAAGGATGGAAAGTGCTGCTGCAGCACTGTTATTTTTTTCAGAGGGAGTGCTTCAGAGGCAGAAGGGATTTTAGTATTTCTTTTAATTCATTTTTTTTGTTATGGCTGTTCATCCGAGAGCACTAAGGGAATTTGGGTCTCATCCTTTCTGGGCTGTGTGAGGCAGCACATGTCACACCTGTGCCTCTGTGTCTCACCTGGCAGTGCTCTGATTTGGGAGAGAACACACCTAAGGAGGGTGGGAACAGATTAGGAAAGGTCCAGCAGAGCTGGTGAAGCTTTTGGGATGGTGCAATATTATTTTCCTCTCTTTGAAGGGAAGAGGAGTTTCCTTATAAGTGTTTAGAAAAGTGAGCTGCTCCTCTGGCCCCCTGAGTCTTGGCCACTTCTCACTTGGAGTTCTCTTAATTCTCTCCTCCCTGCCAAGGGTCAGGGACCAAAATCTGAGACATCACAGGAGAGGCTGCTCCCTTCAAGTTTCCAGCCCTGTTTTATGCTGATTCAAAGATATGAATATTTTGTTTGGATAATTAGCTTCAACTTTTATCTGAACTGAGCCTCAAGCACTCCAGGATTTTTCCCATTTCTGCTATGGAGTCATGGGATTTATTTCTCCCATGGCCTGTTACAAATTCAGATCAGATAGTTGGGGTTTATCCTGACATGACCTGACCTCAGTTCATCCTGATTTTCCTCCCCCCAAAGCCAGGAAAGCAGCACAGGTAGAGAACACTCAGGTTAAATAAGCAAGGTGCATCCTGCAGACTGGGAAAGCAATCCACTCCTTTAGCCTCAAACTGCTTTCTCCTCCCTACTTTAGGTGATAGCCAAAGCCTGGATTGCTCTTTAAAATATTTAACTGGGGGAAATAATTTGTTTCCTTCAATCTGTTTATAGACAGAGTATATTTTTTTTTAATATCAGAGAAATCAGCACATTTTTCCCTGCAGCAGCTGCACTTTGGTTTATATTAGAGAGAGACTGATAACTTTACAGAACAGCACTCACAGCTTTTCTCTGAAACCTCAACACCCACTCACTCCAGAGCCAGTCCCTGCAGAACAAGGGAAGATTTTCAAGGCTGGGGATGGCAAAGGAACTCTTCTGGTTGTAACCAGAGCAGGGCTTCCCTTCTCTCACTTGTGGAAAAGATGGTCATGGAGGTTGACTGGGGGATGCATAAAAATGAATTCAGTTTTTGGACGAGCTTTGGGAGCATGACTTATCCCAGCCAAACAGTCCTAAAATCTCAGTTCTTCTCTGACCACATGATCCTTCTAGCTGCACTCAGGAATGGTTCTCCAGTGCCACCCCACTGCAAAAGGATCCAAGCCAAGCCCTCAGGCCAGAGGAGTGTCAGGATTTGGGCTACGAGGTAATTTATCCTCCTCTTGCATGAGGACATTGGTTCATCAACCAACTCAAATGCATTAAGGGTGCTGCTGGGAGGATAAATCCAAGTGGAAGGGGAGGACAGGGTGATCTGTCCCCTCTTAAGCTCCTGTAGGCCTGAGCAGGAACTCATTCTGCAAAAAACATGCAGATTTGGGGAATCCTTGACAAAAGAGAGAGGATGCAGCCCTAGGCTGCTCTAGCATGGGAATGGGCACTGCTGGGACTGTCCATGAATTTTTAGAGGATAAATGAGAGGTAGAGAGAAAGCTGGAGGGATCTTTGTGTCCAGAGCTGGTCATTCCAACACATTCTGTGTCACCAGGGCTTCTGCACCACACCTCCAACACTGCAGCGTGGCAGAGGGGAGGGGAGGAGGGGGAAGAGGCAGAAAATGGAAAGAGCAGCACAGCTCCCTGGGCTGGCATTTTAATATTGAAAGGCTGTGAAATCTAATAAGAGCTACAAGGGAGGGTGATGCATATTTTCCTCGTGCTAGGATGAAATTGGGATTCAATAACTAAATGTGACAAAATATGCAATTTCCCATAGATTTCATGCAGCAGGGCGCTTCCTGTGTAATAACCTTAAACCAGGATTTTTTCCCTTAGCCCAACGAAGATCTCTTGCCTCCATCTTATCTGAGTAATAGTTCACCCCCATGAAGTACAGGCTGCCACTTTAGCTGTGCCTTATCACTGCCTGTTGGCACATGGTGAACAAAAGTTGGTTTTTTTCCCCCTTTTTTTCCCCATTAATGATATCTTCCTGCTTCTTCCTGTGAGAAATAAGCCTGAGCTGTGAATCATGGGGGAAGAGTAATTTTTAGTTGGCCTCCGTCTCTTTTATGGCCCTGAGGTGTAAAGAGCCTTTGAAATGTGTTTCATTAAGACCTCTTGGAGATGCCTGTTGATTTCAAGGCCATATTGACCATCACAGAGATGGTGGGAAAACTGCAGCAGCACTGCTCCCATCCCCTGGGGTGAAACCCTGCCCTAGATGTCATTTTCTGAGTGGGATGACACCTTGGACATGGGCTCATGACCTCAATCCACACCGTCTGACTTTGGAGTTGGATCTGATTCTGAGGCTGGCTTTGAACGGGGGGGAGTTGGACCAGGTGACCTTCAGAGCTCAGTTGCCACCTCAATTACTTCATGGCTTTGTGCACAGTTGTGCTTTAAAACCCCTGGTGTGAAGGGTGAGCTGGAGGTGTGTGTAAATAAAGGGCACCGGGACATAATCACAAGTGCTCCAATCCCTGCATTTTCACCTCTTATTGCCTGTCAGCAGAAATGGCCTGTCCCTGTAACCCTCCCCTTCCCCAATTTTGCAGAGTGAGCTTCTCCCACGGGCTGTTCACATGCCCTTAACTCACTGTAAAAAAACCCCAAGAACTCTTGCTTAACCTCCTAACTGAGCTTTATTCCTACACCTGCATCCACCAGGACCTGCAGCGTGTTAGCTCGGAATGCTGCCCATTCCTGATCACCTGAAGCAGCCAAGTTAGAAGGGATTATTAATCAATAAACAATCTGCCTTTAATCAAACACCTTTCACTTTGCCGCCCAGGGAGGGCAGAGCACACGGCTGGAGGGCTCAGCAGTCCCCGGGAACTCCTTGAGCTGCCCAACACTTTAATTACTTGGTGTGGCCACAGTGAACACCCTTCCTGCCTCCGACCCCAGGAAGCTCTGATTGCCAATCCAGGGATACCCTGGGCAGCTAAAAACTCCCTCCTTTCCCTCTCTGCTCCAGGTACAGCGCCAGCGTGGCAGGGAATCAAATCCCCGTTTGAGAACCGCAGTAATAAAATGTGCAAAATGACACCCTCCCTCCTTGCTCGCCGTCAAAGGGCTCTGTCTTTGTTATTGCAGGCAGTTTGATTTTGTCTTATCGCTTTCCAGCTGGGTATGTGATGATTTTATTGGTGTGCACTGTTACTCTGCCTGCCCTGGCCGAGGCTGGAGATGCAGGTGAGCAGGTTGTTTTTTTTTGTTTTGTTTTGGTTTTTTTTGTTTTTTTGTTTGTTTTTTTTTTTTTTTTTTTTTTTCTCCAGCCACGCTCCATTAAGAAAGAAAACCCACAAAGGCAGTGAGCTAATAAGGCAGCTCCAAATTAAAACCTCTGGTAACACCAGCCCGACGTGAGGAGGGTCAGACTCAGAGCCTCTGCTGTTAATGTTTGGCTCGAATTTCAGCTCGGGGTTTGAGTGTCGAAATTTAATGGCCCATCTGATTCAATGGAACTTATTGTCATTGTCACTTAACTGGGGTTGATATCAAGATAACAGCTTATGAGCAGTTTCTGTGTGGTCCTGATCACTGGTATTGATTTCAATAAGGTGTGGGCTGGATCCCTGACACTCTAATTCTGAAATCAATGGAGCTGGGACGCCTCACTCTGCCTCAGCGCCGGGGAAATCAGGTACATGCCTTTAACAATAAACCAGCCATTTAAATTATTTGTGCAGTCCTTTAGGGAGCTCTGCCAGGCAAAGCAGAGATCCTGCAGATGTAGAGAAGATGTGAGACAGGGGAAAACATTCAGGTGTCTTGAGCAGAGGGATGGAAGGAAGGGAATTTAGTGATTCTCACTCAAAGCACTGTCTGGTCTGTTTATGGAAGAGCAGTACATGAGAGAGTCAAGGAATCCCATCCTGGGGATGTGAGCACTCAGACAGACCAGCATTCCCATTCATTTGGGATGGGAATGTAGGGTCAAAGACAAAGTGGCTCTGAGTTGTGAGTCCTGCATGATTATTCGCAGCAAATTGGACCTAAAATTGATTGTGGCATCCCAGCCCCAGCATTAACTTCCCCCAGAGTGCAGGAAATAAAGCAAAGATGTTAAGGAGAAGGGGGAGCAGGTAAGGAAGGATCTGGAAATGCACCTGCATTCCTGTTGGAGCACTGTGGTGCAAACTGCAGCTGTGAGGGAAATACAAAAATCCTCATGGGAGTGGAGCCCTGGATGAATGGCACCGACCAAGGGCTCTCTCCAGAGAAAGTCCAGAAATGCCCTTTTCCCTTTCATCTGATTCAGGAGAAAGCCTGGTGCCCCCAAAGGTCAGCCTGAGAGCCTGCTCCATGGATAAGATGGAAATAAACTTCATTGTGGTGTGATGTCTGGCTCAGGGCTGCCACTTGTCACCAGAGGACACCCATCCAGAACTCCCCAGAAAAGGACCCATAAGGAGAGTTGCAGCACAACAAAGAGAAAAACCTCCTGCCCTGAAGTCTGGGAGATGTTTCTTTTCTGACACCCCAGCAGACAGTGATGGTTGCACACTGAGGAGGGAAAAAAACCCTTGTACCCTCTAAATGGGTAAATTTTAGCTTAAAGGTGACTTTTTAATGCTTTTTTCCCCCCATTTTTAAGTTGATGCTGACTGACAGGCTGGTTGCTGAAGTCTTGGATGCACTAAAGAAACCCAGACTCCAGGAAGTGCAATGACCTCAGCTGAGGTCTCCAACCTCAGTATCACTCCTTTACCATCATTAATTCCCTCTGGACACAGAGAGACCAGATGTAAACCATGCCCAGTGCAAAGTTCCCCTAAGGGAATGTTGTAAATGTTACCAGTTACAGGTACTCTGCCACATCTCTTGATATCATAAGGCTTATTTCACTCTACCACTCTTTCCCAGCATCAAGAACTTCATTAAATTTATCTGGGAGCTGAATTTAAAAACAATGGACACCAGATTTTCACATGCTCAGCTGGTCCTGAATCACAAAGGCTCCTCAGTGTTTGGTCCCTCACTCCCAACTCTGGACATGGATTTCCTCACATGGAGATCTTACTGCCATGCCTGTGGAAGTGCTGTAGTCTAATAAAAAAAGATGGAATTCCCCGATTTTTTTGCTCTTTTACCCTCCTTCTCTCAGGAGAACTTAAAATAGCTCAGACAATGTGGCCCACGTGGTGCTGAGGCCAGTATTGATTTATGCAGTGGGAGATAATAATTATTTCTTAAGGTAATGGCAATAGTCCAGTAGCTGTGAGCATGTGGGAAGGACAAACAGCCATGCTCGTTTATTTATTTACTCTCAGAGGTTTGCAGATCAGCTCAGCTCAGTTGGGAAAGCAAAAGAAGGGGTTGCTTTTCCCTAACTCTCCACTCTGGGAATGGCACCCGGCATGAGAATAATTCATCTGTCCATCATTCAGCATCCACTAAGGGAAGAGGTTCTGCAGGAGGGCTTTCAGCTGCAGTTTGGAGGATAATTTGGAAGTTTTGCTTTTCTGCTGCTTTCCCAGCTGCACAGAGGGCTCAGGCATGCAAGTGAAGACGAGGACTTGGAGGATGAAGGAGGAATAAATTCATAATCCCCCGAGCGTGCCCGAATCACTGGGCCATCCTTCCCCTGAGTCTGCACTGCAGAAATGTTCACTGAGCTCTCTACCTGTGATCTCCAGCTGGACACGAGCAGCGTTCTGCAATCTCCCTCTTCCCCTCAGAGATTGGATGTGACTCCTTTATAAACTCCCAGCTTGTCTCTCCGTGCCTGCTCTTGCCCTGATAAATGTTCTCCTCTGCTGAGGAGCCTGCAGTGCTTAACCCACTCCATTACCATTCCCCTTGAAGGTTTACACATTGTTTACAAACAGAATTTCCCCTGTCACTGCCAAAGTGGTGCCTTTTTCCCAAAGCATCAGACAAGGTGATGCTCGGGGAGAGGTGGAGTGACACAGTTATCCACCTTGCCTGGCTCTGTCTGTTCCCTATGGATATGGGAAGTGACACATTTCCAGCAGGTAATTACATGTTGTCATCTCACTGTGCACTGTGCAATGCTCTGTGAGAACCCCTGAAATCCCCTGAAGCACGTTTGAGAGAACCAAGCTGAGGTGAGAGCACTGAAGGCAGATTATTCCACTGTAACCTGGGAATAGCACTCCAAATGTTACTTCGGGTGATCCATAAAGTTTTCTTCAAGGCCCCTAAAAAGATGCAATTTAGGGAAGCAGAGCAAGGAGCAAAAACTCTTTGAATTTAAAATTACAGAACTACTTAGCTTGGAAAAGACCTCTGAGAGCATTGAGTCCAGCTTGTACTGATCACCACCTTGACAACCAGACCATGGCACTGAGTGCCAATTTCAGTCATTTCTGGAACATAAAATGATCCAACATAATAAACCTGATCCAGTTGCAGCCTAAGCCCCATATTTCACAGGACTTGATCCAAATCCAGATGTTGACCTTGATTCTGAAGAAGTCCAGGCCATGCCTGAGCTGAACCTTGGCTCCAGATGTTTATTCTCACATCCAAAGCTGTGTTCTGATCTCCACAGCCCCCTCCAGATTTCCCAGTGAGAGAAAACAGAGTGTGGGGGTGAATGGCTGCACTAAGAGAAGGAGCAGGAGATGAGGAGCAAGAAAGGTGAAGCATTTTCAGTGAGATTTGCCATTTTCACACACATGCCTCTGAATTCCAGACAGCTCTTCTGGGTGACAGTGTCCATATCCATTGTCATCTGCTGTTTGGGAACATTCCCACAAAAGGATGCCACTTTAAAGGAATGCTCATTTTCACAGCAAATATCCACAGATGCATAAAAAGAAGGGCAGCAGTGTGAAAAACATGCTGTTTGTCTCTTGATCCCATCTTTCTTCTTCTCTCTCTGAACTTTCAGCCACCCACTTGGTACCAAAAGCCCTTTGCCACCACCGGCCCTGGGTGGAACAGCAAGGAAGAATTTGGAAATGACCCCCTGGTTTGAAGCTGTTTCTCCAAACTTGCTGGGGAAGAGATATAAATAACAATAAGCATTCACCAAAAATCAGAACCTCTTCAGAGACACATGAAAAAGCTCCATTCATCCCTCTGCCATGAATAATTCAGCCCTCCTGAACTTGGGAAAGAAGGTATTTAATGTGCTTTGCAGAGGAGGAAGAGGAGGGAGATCAGAGGGGCTGAGGAGGTTGGAGATGGCACTAGGAGGGTTTAGGAAGCCAAGTTAAAAACCACTGGGAGATCTTTGGAAAGGCAGGAAGTCTTGAGTAGGATCTGAATGTTCCCAGCTGGCCCATTCCAGGGTGAACAAGTGTAATAAAATAAAAATCTCCACCCCCACTAGCCTGCCTGACACGTGGAGAATTGGAGGGAGAAGTTTTTAGGGCTGGAGTTACTGCACTGCAATCATTCCAATAAAGATTCTGCCGGGGAAGACAAAGGGAATTTTCTGGCTTTTAAGCTGAGGGGAGAGCACAGCTCTGCAGAAGACACCTAAGACAGGCTTTTGAAAACAGAACACAGGACGTTTTCCTCAGCTCTGCTGCTCACATCTTTAAGCACAGGATTTCAGCAGTCCCTGCCATCATTAAACAGGGAGCATTATTTCCAGTGGTGACAGCTTCAGATTCCCTGATTTTTTTTTTTCTTCTCCTGGATGTGGAATTCCCTCTCCTGCCCGAGCTCGATGCTGTTCACAACGCCACGCTCATCGCCTCAACTCTCCTGGGCTTTGACAGATGGAATTAGGATACAGCAGCACTGCAGCAAGACTGCAGATGGTTTCAAACAACTGACTTCAGCACCAAAATGCTTGTAATTCCCATTTTAAATGGAGCTGGCTTCCCTGGGGAGAGTGCCTGGCTCTTCTAGGTGTTGCAATGAGTTGAGAGAGAGAGAGAGAGAGACTCCAACAGCCCAGTGCTAATAAAGAAAATTAGGATTAACTTGCTCTTTCTGTTGGAGGAAAGGCACTATGGGAGAGAAAATGCCATGAGTTTTCTTCATCTGCAAATTTCACCGAGCTGCACCCAAACCATTGCCTGTTTCTAGAGGTAAAAGTACCCTTATATGAGGTTTTTTGAAAAAAAGCAACTCTGTCAGAGATTTCCTCGCTGAAAGCCAGGTGGGTGTAGCAGAAATAATAACACTAATAGAACAATAAAAGTAGCAATTGTAGCAGCAATAATAATGCAATAACTCGGCCTCAAACTACAGCCCTCATCCAGGGAACTGCTCCAGATTGCTGGGAGGAAGGACAGGACTTTTTTTTAAGGTGGATTTGGTCTTGATCAGACTCCCTGTGGCTGCTGGAATGTTTCTCCTGGCACAAGAAAGGGGCCAGGGCAGCAGAGGGAGCATCTGGGAAGAAGGTGAGCAATGTCCCTGCAAGCACCTACTGTAGCAATGCTTGTTTAAAAAGATAAGATACGTAAATTAGATATCAGGAAGAAATCCTTTATTGTGAGGGTAGGGAGAACCTTGCACAGGTTTCCCAGAGAAGCTGTGGCTGCCCCTGGATCCCTGGAAGTGTCCAAGGCCAGGCTGGAAAAGGTTTGGAGCAGCCTGGGACAGTGGAAGATGTCCCTGCCCAAGGCAGGGGTTGGAATGAGATGAACTTTAAAGCCCCTTCCAACCCAAACCATTCCACGATTTCATGTTTCCATGATAAATATAATGAAACAAAGACAATCAGGAAAATCCCCCAAAGACTTCCCTCAAAAAAAACCACAACACAAACCACCAGAAGTTTTTAAGGGACTCATGAATCAGAATTTTGAGACTTTTTTTTTTTTTGTGACTTTTTGATTCTGTCATAAGTTTCACATGCAGATAAGGGGAGGTGAAGAGGATCTCCAGTGGAGGCTGTGGGGAGCTTCCAGCTGCCTGTAGGACCATGGTGGGGTCTGGGCTGGGTCAGTGTCCTTGTAGGAATCTGTTGTCTCCTATGACATGGCCACAGCATCACCAGGGTTGCTGCATCCCTGTGCCAGGAAAAGAAACAAAATGAAAATGAAAATAATGAAAATGAAAATGAAAATTAAAATAGTAGTAGTAGTAGTAGTAGTAGTAGTAGTAATAATAATAATAATAATAATAATAATAATAATAATAATACAATAATAATACATTAACAAACAATAATAAAACAATAATATCAATAACAATAAACAACCAAAATGTTGGGGAGGGAAATAAAGTAGCTGTAGCAGCAATTTAAAGAACAGAAGCACAGCAAAGGTTAAAAGAGAATTTAAGGCAGAAAGTCCTGCACTCTGCCCAATTTCAAAGATTCATTCTGCTTCTGGTTGATGAGATTTGTGGGTTTCAATGGTGAATTCTAGAAAAAAAAATGCTTTCCAAATTGACCCGAGGCAATATTTTACACCTTTGGAATTAAAGACAAGTGCAGCGTCAAGTGCTGCATCCACAAACAGCTGACAGGGCTGAGGGTTTCTCAGGGTGAACTGCAAGGCTTGAGCCTCTCTTTCCCTGAGATGGCACAGGGAATGTGGAATCTTTGGAATCTCCATCCCTGGAGATGATCAGAAGGTGTCTGGACGTGGTTCTGGGCAGCTGGCTCTGGGTGGCCCTGTAGGAGCAGGGAGGTTGCACCTGGTGACTTCCAGAAGCCCCTTCCAACCTCAACAGGTCTGTGACTGTTAAAGCTGGTTGAGAAACTATTTTATGCCCTGCAAGAATTCAAAATCGTTTCTGTTTTGTCTAGGGATGAATTCAGAATCTTCAAGTTTTGTTCCTGAAGTGCAGGTGAGAGAAAAACTCCCCTTGCCCCATCAGTGTTCTCCTGGCATTTGCAAAGCCAAATGTTATGTCCCTGCTGGGCCAGTTACAGTGAAAGGAAATTTCTCCATCCCAGGAAAAATGTCCTGGGGATTGTTCTCCAGCTAAAACTCTTAATTTTTCTGTAGGAATTACCAGAGGTTTGTGCTGGTTCATGCCCTGAATCTCCACCATCACAGCTGAGTGGGTTTATGAGTCTGTTGGCCCTCCTGGAGCAGAAATTCCCTGTTGACACAAATGTGGATCCTTCCCTGCAAGAAAAAGTTGAGATAAAATGAGGGTTTTTTAAAGCAAAATAATTTCCTTGACACATTCTTTTGCAGCTCTTGTGGTCTGTGGTGACTGGGGCAGAGGAGGAGGAGGGGTCCCAGGGCTTTAAGCCCAGGTGGGAATGGGATTGCAAGACTCTGGGAAAGGCAAGGCTTCCCTGGGCAATAAACAGAGCAACAGACACAGAGAAAAGATTTAAAGAAAAGCACCTGGTGGTTCCTGATGCATCCTGGTGATGCCACTGCTCCCTCTGCTCCTTCCCACACCTCCAAACCCACAGCTGGCTCTGTTTCCTGCCCTCAGTGCTGGTATCAAAGCACAGACATGATTTTGGAACTCAAATCTACACCTGGCCACCCCTCCCCGGGACACCAGATGCCTCCCAGAGGTGGAGGATTCTGCAAATAACTTGGAGACATTGAAACTGTGGAATAAACCTCAGAGGTGAGACCCCTCTTAACTCCTGGAGGCTGGGAAGGGTTAGGGTTGCTGTAGGAGCACAAAACTGGGTAAAACTCAAGAATCCAGAGCAGATGCTGTACAAAGATACCAAAGTTATTGAGGCCACAAGACAAAGCAATAAATCTCAGCACATTTCAGGCATGATTTTGTTATCTTCATGACGTAAAACCCCTCCTCCTCCTCCTCCCAGACATCTCCTGTCCACATGACTTGTGGCAGAAGCAGCCCACAGTGTTTTTGGGAATGAAATCATCAGGGACAGCAGCAATTCAGGTCTCAAAGCAGATGGAGAGGGGAGTCTTGTATCTAGAGCATGTGGGAATACTGCAGGTTTGCTTCTGCAGGCACAAGGTGCTGCAACGTGCCCTTTCCTCCCTCTTCTGGCATTCAGCTCGTGCAACAAAATCAGTTCATGCCAAAAAACCATTTGGTCTGATTCTGTTATCTCTTTTTCCCGCCAGGAGGGCTCCCTCACGGGGCTGGAATGGATTTGAGCAATGCCTGCAAGGTTGGGTGCTCCCAAAAAACAGCTTCTGTCCTGCAAACTGCTTCCCACTGCGCTTTGAAGAGTCATTCCATGCCCAAAAGTCCATCCAAATCCTCCCATCCTTTCCAGAGAGCTTTAGATCACTGCTGAAAATAAATCATCATCAAGGAAGGGGTTTATGGAGGGAAGGCAGCTCACCCTGGTGGGAGGATTGGCAGAGCAGATGCTGCAGACGGGACCACGGGCAAGCTGGTGAGGGAAAGGGCAAACTTGGGAATTGCATTTCCTGGAGCTGAATGAGATTTGGACAATAAAACTAAATATTCTTGAAATGTGAGGCACGCTTTCATCTCTTTTTTTCCCTCAGTCTGTGGTGAAACTGCCTTATGGTTGCAAATGTCCTTGTGGGGAAAGAGGCTGTTTTCAGCAGGGTAAGGAGGGGATCAGCAGAGGCAAAAATCTGAATGAGAGCAAAGAAAGAACAGGACCCCCAGCAGACTCCCTCCCACTTATTACACATTTGCAGCAGGAAGAAGTGAAAATACAAACACATTTCCCAGGAAAAGTAATTAATTAAAAAAAAAAAAGTCGTTGTTGCATCCTTGAGTTCTCCAAAATCAAACTGATAAAACTTCCATGTAGTCAGAAGTCTCCAAAATGCATCTATTGCCCCCATAAAATATGGCCAGGTTGTTTGACAGGGCCTCCCTCTTCACTCCTTCCCCAGAGGACAACTGGTGACAGCTGCAGTTGACATTATTTAAACATTTCAGTATTACATTTCTGCTTTCATTTTTCATCACCTTTCGGCTGAAATTCTCCAGGCCTGGCCAGTTCAAAGTAAATAGCTGGAGGAAATGAGAATAAAAAAAAAAATACTGTAAAAAAGTCCCAGCCTGCTAATTTTTTTTAGAATGGTATGATTCCAAAATTAAATAAAAGCCTACATATCCTCTTCCAAATCAATGATTATGATTTAAACAAACAGATTGGGAGACTGAGAGGGAGACAGAATTAGATGGGGAATTGCATTTTTCCGAGGAAAATGGGACTGACCTGGACAATGCTTTTGGTGTAAAGGTCATCCCACAAGGACACAACAGCTGTGCCCATTTCCAAAAAGTGGAGAGGGCTAAAAATAAAGATGTGACAAGGAGTAATAAAGATACAACTTATGTCCCAAAGAAGCATGGCCAAATAATTACTCAGAAATGAGAAAGTCAAAGAGAGAAAGTCTCCCACATGGCTTTTCCCCTGATTTACTGTGGGAGCCTGCCTCACACTGGAGTTGTATTTATAGGCACCAGACATGGGTGCAGCTTATGGATACAGCTTATGGAAGCAGGATCAGCGGGTCTCGTTGGAGATGAGTCAGGAGAGATGTCAGCAAACCTTTTCCTTCCTTTGCTGAGCATCCTGGATGCTCAGCCACCCCCTTATTTACCACCCTCTCCTCACAGCTTGCAAATTCAGCCCTGGAATTTCAACTTCTACCTCCAGCCCAGCCTCTTTTCACTCAGGCTTTGCCCATCTCCTGACTGGGCTGTTCACTGTTCAGTTGCATCCTCTAAAAAAGGGCTCAGTACCTTGAAGGAGCAAACTGCGCTCTGCAAATTGCTCAAAATTACACTGAAAATCGAGATAGTCAAGCCTGTGTTTCCGTGCTGTTAAATGAGTTTGGAGATCACACAGCTCTTCCCTGAAACCCACCTGAAGCTCCCATCTCACCTGGCAATTAGCCAGTCCCGTTTTCTTGGCACCACAAATGGCAAAATGTGGAATTAAATCAGTCTCTGCTGAAGGAGGCAGGGCACAGGATGGCAGAACAAGCTGCTTTTAGCTGGGGCAGGGTTAATTTTCTTTCCAAGGTGATTTGGGTCCATCCTAATTTTTGAGGTGCCACTCACAAAGCTCAGGGAGGTGTGCACATCATTGTCATTTTGACATGGAATCCCAGAATGTCAAAGCTGTGCACATCATTGTTGTTTTGACATGGAATTACAGAATATTTTTGGTTGGTAGGGACCTTAAAGTTCATCCAGTTCCAACCCCTACCACTGACAGGGACACTTTCCACTATCCCAGGCTGCTCCAAGCCCCATCCAACCAGGCCTTGGACACTTGCAGGGATGGGGCAGCCTTTAAGTTTTCTCCTCTAGGAAAGAGGACAGCAAAGATAAATGAGATTTGTGAGGATTAACCTCTCCAGCTGCCACAACCACCATTCCCTGCTTCTCCCTCTTCCAAGAAGAGCCACAGCTCTGCAGGAAAACACATTCCAGCTCCTCCAGGCCCCAGCTGTAGGCACAGATGGGACAAGGCCGTGCAAGAAGTTAAATCTGCCACGTGAGAACTCCGTGCTCGAGGCTGTGCTGGCTCCCAGTCCCCTCAGACCTTCACCAGCAGATCCTTCCCTGCGTGCCAGAGTGGAGCATCAGCATCCCAGGAGATGCCAGGGGGTGAAGTGGCTTTGCCAAAGCAGCCTGACAAACCAGTGGCAGCTTTGGGAATGAATTCTGGTTTCATCTCTTGGCTTTTGAGGCAGAACAGCCCGTTGGAAATGTGGTGTCCCATCCTCTCACCAACAGATTTTCCTCCTGAAATAGAGGCATTTAGACTCTCACAGGCAAAACTGGCTCAAAAAATGCAATGATTTAGCTCTCAGATGAGCCAGCAGAACATGCAAAAACAGGAAAGCAAAGAGAGCCCAGCTGTTTCAGCCTTCTTTGGTGGGGAGAAATAAATTCATACAACAAATGGGGTGAGGAGAAGGCATTGAGGCATGGACTGGGCTGTCAGAAGGAACCCATTTCCCTCACAAATCCTGGGCTGAAGGTTTCAAGATTGCTTCAGGGCAAGAGCTCTGGTGAAATGGCTTTTTTTTTTTTTTTCGTCTTTCACAGCTACCAAAGCATTTTTGCTGTGCCCATAATTTAGCTCCCCAAATTAAGAAAAAAGTGAAGTATGGAAGTGCCCTGGGGGAGCGTGTGGTTTGTGTCTGTGCTCAATGCTGGTCCAGACAAACCCCAGGGAACCCAGCTAACCTTGGAGCTACCCCAGGAGGAGCACGGATCTGTCAGCTGGACGTGTCACACACTCGTCCCCTGCACACAGCACTTGATGGATGAGGTGATTTGAAGTTTTTGACAACAGCTTTTTGCAGTGGGGGCAAAAAAATGGTGGGTTTTTTTTTCCAGCAAGTTGCAGATAAATGAGCAGAGTTTGCTCGAGTGCAGGGAATGCAGAAGGCAACAGAGTCAGGGATTCGTGAGGGGAATGGAAAATGCAAGGGACTGGGTTTAAAATTAAGGTGTAGAGAGAGCAAATCTGGTCAGAGGAGAGGAGAGGAGAGGAGAGGAGAGGAGAGGAGAGGAGAGGAGAGGAGAGGAGAGGAGAGGAGAGGAGAG